>JAHDVF020001256.1:0-19016 GCA_022606425.2 Lepidostoma basale
TGTTTACTTTTGCTTGTCAATTCTATCCTCATTTAATTTTGAAAGGGATACTAAATACAATATGAGCAAAGTAAAAATATGCCACTTAATTGATCTCATCCCGAAAACCTTGAAATATTCTTAAATATTCGCTTAACCCTGAAATATGTTTTTATTTTCTCTAATAACTAGGACTAAAAGGGGTCTATAGATCTCAAAACACCAAAAACTCGTCATCTTTTTGATAGCTAAACTCAAGATAAAAAATCCTTTTTATGTCAATTCCGAGCCCTAGTGATTACTTACAAATGGTTTTAGTGAGAGGTAAGGAACAGTTGGGTTGGGCGGCATTTGGAAAATTACGTCATGTTATCACCTCTAAAATACCTCAATGCCTCAAAACTAAAATCTTCAACCAGTGCGTCTTGCCAGTCATGACGTACGGAGCCGAGACGTGGACACTGACAAAATGTCTAGTCTACAGATTCAAGATAGCCCAACGCGCCATGGAAAGAGCCATGCTTGGAATAACCTTGAGGGACAGATTTAGAAACGAATTTATTCGACAACAAACCAAGGTGACTGAGGTGGCTCTGAGGATGGGCGGGCTGAAGTGGCGATGGGCTGGCCATATCTGTCGGAGAACCGATGGCCAATGGGGGAGACGGGTTCTGGAGTGGAGACCGCGTACAGGATTCCGCAGAGTTGGACGTCCCCCAGCCCGCTGGACCGTCGATCTGAAGAGGATTGCTGGACATGGATGGATGGGAGCGGCAATAGATAGGGGGCGGTGGCGTACTTTGGGAGAGGCCTACGTTCAGCAGTGGAAGACAGACGGCTGATGATGAAGGAACGGCAATAATTAACGAAATTTTTGCTTCCAAGTGGATATGATCAAATACTGCATTTGAATGATCTCGTTAAAATAAAATAAATAATATTTCTGATGATCACAATGATATGAAATCAATCATGATACACGTACTACTTATTTAAATAATATCCGGTGATTGCCGACAGTGAAGCCATTGGACAGTCACTGAGCAAAATAACAGACAACAGAGCAACCAAGAAACGTTGGCAATATAAAGCCAAATACATATTTGCATTTTGGTCACGGTTTTTACATTGCTGCGTGTCGAACATTATTATCACCGCCGAAATTATTCTTTTGGGGTACGCTGCAGGAAAATGAGCAAACCGATAAGGAATCAATATTCGAAGATGCGCGCGGTTCTGACAGAGGAAATATCTATACAGACTCCGTTGAATGGCCAGCGTGCATCGTCCCGGCGCGGGCAGGCATTTTGTTCTCGGAAATTCTTATTTGAAAGTGCAGTTGACGCGCACTGGACAATGCAGTCCGGCTATAGTATGTGAGACTTGTGAGAGAGCGCATTAATTGACAGTTCCTGCACTCGACAAAACCATGTTTATTTGTTAACCATCGGATAATTTGGGACACTGGCATTGCGGAATCCGTGAATTTCGGGGAGAATGTTTGCAATTGTGTGAGTGACAGTGCGTTTACAAAAAAAATAGACGCTGTTTTTATAATATTTTATTTTTTATGAATAGAAAAAGCTAAAAAATATATCAATTATATTTGAAACTTTCGTATGAAGCACTTAATTTGTGGTGTGACATTATTAAATAAAATAATAATACACTTTTAGTAATTTGTATTAACACCACTTTATTTAATAAAGTGGTGTTAATACAAATTACTAAAAGTGTATTATTATTTTATTTAATTATATTTTAGTAACTTTGAAATAAACAAAAAAAAATTTTTTTTGATAAAAAAGATATCACCTTCAAAAGATATCAATTTACTGATTTTACTTGGAAGAGCAATTAAAATTGTAACTTATATTCATAATAGTCCATTGTTTTGGCCGAAACACTATGATACTTTAACATTTTAAACTGTTAAATTTAACTAACTAACTTTGTTTTATGTATCACAATTGTATTTTTGTTTTACGCGACGGCTGTTTCGTCAACCTATGTTGACATCATCAGGAGTTTCAATAATATATCAAATGTCAAATTTCGTGATTTTTAAATCCGACACCTGATGATGTCAACATAGGTTGACGAAACAGCCGTCGCGTTAAATAAAAATACAAACAAAACAAAGTTTTTTAATTAAACAGTTTATAATATTCATAACGAAACTATACTATACGTTAAAATTTAAAGGAATACATTGTTTTGATTTAATAATTTCGAATATCCAGTGTCCCAGCTAATGGTGTCTAGAAGTTCCCAGTTTTCCGGGTAAATTTGTGTTGTTACAGGAATTCTGAAACAAAATCACAAACACAAACATATCCTTCTACGGTTAAAATTGATTCCTTTTCCTAATTTCAACATAGTATTAATTTTCTAATCACCGAATATTTAAGGAGCAAATGCCGCCTATGAATGAAATTGAAATGTTAGAAATAAAATAAAACATTAACACGTTGACTGCGGAACACTGACCGGGACAGTGGTAAGGGAAGAACCGAAACGGTGGATCCCCGTCCAAATCAGGCCCTACACCGTTCGGTTTTAAGTAAGTAGAAACTAATGAATCTTTCCCCGATGGCTAAACCCCCTTCTACTTATTTAAAACCGAATGGTATAGGGGCTGATCTGGAAATGGGTCCGCCGTTTGGGTTCTTCCCTTATCACTGTCCCGGTCAGTGCTCCGCAGTTAATGTGTTAAAAATAATGTAAATACATTGAATTAAATTAAATTTCAATTCCCATTCTCGAAATGTTACCGTTATCCCCTCCCGCTTAATCCCAATAAGATCAAATTTACCCTCACCCTTAGACATAACCCCAACCCTTTTTGTGACGACCTTGTTAAACGTTATTGTTAAAACGTGTATATCGAAAAATGTTACGTCACAACCGAAATATTATAGAAAAGTAAAATGTTATGAAAATATAAAGCGCATTTTTTAATTATTCAAATGTCAGATAGGTACATTTGATACTATATGGTATATTCGAAAAATGTTGTGTCACATCTGAAAAATGTTGTCACAACTGAAAAATGTTGTGTCACATCTGAAAAATGTTGTCACAACTGAAAAATGTTGTGTCACAACTGAAAAATGTTGTGTCAAAACCGATGCAGAATCATAAAATGTTAACTAAATAATTAACTAACCACCACGCTGTTTCCCCGGAAGGGTAGGGAGAAAGGATGGATCGCCACATTGTTCTATCCTGAAATAACTCTCGCGCCTTTTCTACATTCACACATCGTGACATGCACGCTCGTCGATTGTTCCTACATCGAACTTGGTCACCTTTCAGTAATTGATTAATTTGGTCATGCCATGTCTTCGTTGGCCTTACTCGACTTATTTTCCATTCACACTACTTGGATATATATTTTTAACCATGCTTCCCTCATCCATTCGTTCCATATGTACAAACCATCTTAGTGACCCTTTCTTAATTTTATTCATCACACATTACATTATCCGCCTTACATTCCTTTCTTACTTCATCATTAGATATTCTATCAAACAATGTTTTTCCGCACATTATTTTTAGTGACCTCAATTCTACGTCATTTATCCTACTATCATCCTTCTTCTGCCAACTCCAAGCTTCACTTACATACATCAGGGTCGGCACTAAAACTCCATTGTGCACTGCCATCTTTGATTCAGTTGATATATTTCTATTTGCCCACTTAGAAGACCACCTGAGTTATGGAGGGACAGCTGGTCCTCATCATCCCAGGAGACATGATTTCTGTGGCATATATCGGTAGATCTATTAAAAGAAGAAGAAGAAAAAGAATTATAAACATCAAATGGTGATTAAAATAATAATAATAAAGCGCCTCAATTCACTCGTAAAATGAGTTTAATACCATCTCAACCCACACGGCTTCTATAGGTCACGGAAGCTGCATTACAAGTACCCCATTAAACATCGTAATACGAACATTTGTATTGCCTATTTTGGAAATGGTTGGTAGGTCGCCTCACTGCTGCAGTGTGTGATGTCACTGTATTCCGTTTCGGTTTCTTAAATTAGCGGTGATCACTGGTTAAGTACTTATCTACTTGAGTTGTCCTGGGATCGTTGCACCGGACAGGGGGTGGACAGGCGATCCCGGGTGGGCTCGGGAAAATTTTGTCTCAACCAGTCAATTGGTTTATGTAAATCATTGTAGTAAAATTTTGCTCGTAATAAAGGTTTTTGTTAACCACTGTTTTGTTAACAGTCGCCGTATAAAGATACATATATGTATGGAAGTGAAGCATGGAACTGGCAAAATAAGGATGAAAATATAATAAATGCAGTAGAAATGAGATCTCTAAGACGAATGTGTGGCAAATCTGTATATAATAAATTGACAAATACAAGTATAAGAAGTGAATGTGATGCGAATGAAAGTGTTATGAACAAAATAAGGAAAGGGTCATTAGGATGGTTTGGACACATGGAAAGAATGAGTGAAGACAGAATGGTAAAGAAGGTTTGTATGTAAACGGCGTGAACAGAGCTAGAAAAAGAGGAAAGCCGAGGAAAACGTGGCACGATCAAATCAATCAAATATTGAATGTCGGTCACGTGAGGAGTCGGAGAAATCGACGTGCGTACATGACAAGATGTATGGATGTAGAGGAAGCGAGAGAAGTATGTCAGGACAGAACAGTGTGGCGTTCCATTCTTTCTGCCCTCTTCTACCCCTCCGGGAAGACGGCGTGATGGTTAGTTAGTTAGTTAGTTAGTTAGTATAAAGATACCAGGTGACCAGTGATGCGCGAGTTTCTGTCGTGACTGTTGCGTGCGCGTACATACGCCTTGCTCTTCTTCTTCTCTTCTTCCTCACCCTATTCCCGTCCACTCCTGGACAAAGGCCTCCTCCATTCGCTTCCATGTCACTCTGTCTTGTGCAGACTGCATCCAGGTTATTCCGACATGTCTGTTTAGGTCACCCTTCCACCATAGTTGCGGTCGCCCTGCACTTATCTTCGCCGTCCACGGTATCCAAGTCAGTAGTCACTCGCTCTTATTGAAGTTATACTTCTTTTGGCGCGTTTGGAAGTGTAAAATTTAAACCTGTTACGGAAGTGCGACATGATGAAATTAGCCATCAATAATAAATATAGCCCGAACATTTCACGGGTGCCCACTTACGAATTACGACAATATGACAAACGAGACATGAATGAAGTTAGTTATAAAAAGTTTCAAAAAAGTACCAACGTACTTTCACCTTTTAGTGGGGCAATTTCGAATATTTTGCGTAATATAATTTGTAAAATCTTTTTGTATAATATTTTTTTTATATTTTAATTACGATAAATACATTTACATCAATTTTCGTTCATTACCATATTCTGCTCCATTTACTGAGTACTCGTATATAAACTGCAACGAGTTGAAGTTTTGACACATTTGATAATGCCTAAGAATGGCGAAAAATGTCATTCCCATAAAATATAATAAAACTTCTAGAAAACTGACGTTTTCATTCGTATTAGTTATTTGGGAGATATGTTTTATATCAGCTATAAACAATGACAGGCGCTACTTCAATAGCAAAATTACACATTACTTATACGATACAGGGAAATCAGCCGCTATCTCACTGCGCACTCATCTCCCCCCTGTGGACCACACCGAACAGAATGCACATTAGCGTATTCTCTACGCGATGTGCATACCGCGGCGGGCTGCGTAACTTTGGTTTGATCTTGAAACGTTATTCAATGAACTTGCCTGACTTTACTTACGTACCTACATTATACATCTGGCATGAAACCTTAAAATAATACATTGTATTTGATTTACAGGCTTACTTTTAACACTTTTCATAAATATAACACTTTGAAATACTATCATGAATCATATGAAAAAAATAACATTCTACGATTCTTTAAATATATTGCGTATGTTAAAATTTGGAAAGAAGATTTAACATTGTGTATAATCACTACTTACATATTTTTATTTTCATATAAATAAATTAACAATACATGTTTCGGATATACACTTCAACTTCATTTAACTGCATTATGACAAGAATAATCTTTTTCTTCTTTCTTATTTTTGTCCTGTCACACCTCCGTGTTGCAAAGGGCCTCAAGGAACCTTCTCCACCCGACTCTATCGCATGCCTGATGCCTAACATCATCCCAAGTGAGGCCTACTGCTTTAACCTCGTCCTACAGGGCTCTTCTCTAGGTCTGTCTCGTTTCTTCTTTCCCCCCATATGGGACTAGTCTAGTGCGCCCTGAGCGATGCAGGCTGGGTTCCGTCTCAGAGTGTGACCAATCCACTGCCATTTGCGTCTAGCGATTTGTTCTCTAATTGACTTTTCGCCTGCCATGGTCCAGAGAACGGCATTAGACACTACTTGGGGCCAATAGATCTTAAATATTAAGTTATTTATAAACACTTGGAGTTTTCCAAAAACGTCCGCAGTAGATTTTCAAGTCTCACATCCGTATAGCAGTACGCTTTTAACGCTACTGCTGAATATTTGGAGCTTGAGCTTTCTCGAAATGATACTGGAACGCCATACAGGGCGAAGCATAGCGAAAGCTCCCCTTGCCTTGACAAAACAAAGCAATAATAATTAGGCTAATTTGTAAAATGACGTTTTCATGAATAACTCACCTCGAGGGCGCTTAAACAATGTTTGTTTAGTCATGAGAGCTGCATCTAACACCAGCAGTTTGAGAATAGTTGTTTATATTTCATGTGATATTTTGAAAAGACTGACTTTTAAGTTAGATTAAAAATCAGTTGGATTGTCAATGCATCTGTGGTGTGCAAGGAGCATATTCTAGACGGACGGATCCGCCAACGCGAAAACCCTATCTCCGAAATTTGTCCGGAGGCTACGCTTTGGCTCAGCTAATCTGCCTATTGCCGAGGAATTTGCTGATCGAAACGTGGATCGCCTCAAATTATGACCATCAGTGACACAATGATCAGATTTATAAAAACCATCCAGTTTAGTTTATACTGGATTCTTTCAGGACATTTGAGCCAATAGAGATCCTTTAGAAGTTTTGAACACTTTTTATAAGATTTTTTGGAACACTTTTTATAATTCGGCTGCCGCATTGACAGCAGACTGAAGTTTAGAGAAGCTGGCGTAGATGCCGAGGTAATATTCGAGAGTCGAGACAACACAAAGGAATTAACAAATATTTTTAATGCATCAATTGTGTAACCCTAAAAAAAGCTCCAGCGGGAGCGAAACCGGTTGGTTTGACAAAAAAGATTAATGTGGTGTAAAAAGTAAAATTGTTGTAAAATATACATATTTTTAATAATGTTATTGTATTTCATGTGGCTCCATCGCCGAATGGTCAAAATTCCCTGGACAGACATGGTTACCAATACCGAAATCCTGAGGCGAGCTAGAGTTGACAGGGAACTGTTATCAACTATCGAGATTCGGAAGATTTCACATCTGGGTCATATACTACTTGGGGAAAAGTACCACCTTCTCCAACTGATGTTGGAGAGGAAAATTGAGGGACGCCGAGGGCCCGGTAGGAGACAAATGTCCTGGCTGCGAAACGTGAGGGA
The DNA here is from genome assembly GCA_022606425.2 of Lepidostoma basale. NCBI lineage: Eukaryota > Metazoa > Arthropoda > Insecta > Trichoptera > Lepidostomatidae > Lepidostoma > Lepidostoma basale. The sequence continues at coordinate 7,552 of JAHDVF020001256.1, forward strand.
GTGGACCGGCATCCGAAGTGTGGAGGAGCTGTTCCGAGCGGCGCAGGACAGGGACAGGTTCGCCGAGATGATTGCCAACGTTGGGGGGACCCGACAGGGCACTCGAAGAAGAAGATTGTATGATTGTATTTCATAAGAGCATGCAGAAAAAGGATAAAAAAAAAAAATTTCCTGAAATATTTATCCATAATTGAGGACCGTTTTCACAAAGTGAAATTTCTAAAACAAAAAAATAAGTTTTTTTATGGAAATGGGTTCTTCCATGTGAGCTCTATCGATTGGTGAAATAAAATTTTAACAAAACGGTATATGTGCGAAGTTGTAGCGGTTCAAATATCGCGATTTCATACAAAACATTTTTAACATGAAAAAACCTTCTCCTGAAAAATTTACATTTTGTAGATATTTCGCTTTGTGAGAACGGTCCTCATATCTATCACTCATATTGGGATTGCAGAATCAAATGATTAAGTGAAGACAGGATAATAAAACGAACGCGGAAGTGGGTGCCGACTGTTAACAGAGTGGGATTAAAAAATAAGATTATTAACTTGTATCACTAGAGCCAGAATCTAAGACATTTGCCTCGTGGAGTTAAATAACGAGAATAAATCATCGAGAAGTAACGAGTCGTGAATCGAATTAATCAAGGACACGCGGACTGGTCCATGAATCTTATTATTACCCGAAGGTTGTCTGAGAGCCTTGACGTGACGTGGATGGAGGCAACAGCCAACGGCGGCCATTTTTTACACAAACGAATCACATTTCCTTGATCATAAATAAGCGGGTGTAATTTGAAATATTGGCAAAATTCTAACACCGCGGACCGATAAGGATCTCAAGAAAAGGCAAAATCAACATACCAGCGTGATGTACAACTTAAAATTTAATGAATTGTATACAAGAGTTGTGCCTGTTGCGAACCATTTTATGGGTAACGCGGAATAAAAAATGTGTGTTAATGTCACAGTTAAAGAAACCGGTTATTTTTCACGTGAACTTTATAGGTAGTAGGGAGTCAGGTAGGCACTCCCATACTACGAGTGTTTAGGAATGTTAGCGTATTTAAAATTTATAAAAAAAACGTGATAAGTGGATGACTGAGACGTTTTTCGTTGTAACCTGAATCTTTAACAATTTCATTCATCGAATAATACTATAGAACCGACTATACGGTACGGTTTTAAATGATTTTTTTAAGATAATCAAATGATTTAACTGAAATCCTTGATGGAAGTTAATTTGAAATAATAATTTAATAAAACGATGTTTTTTTTTTGAATATTTCCACTTTTGTCTTTATTTCGACAGCGACCGGTTTCGCCAGGCCCGCTGACATCGACAAAAGAGTCTGTCGATGCCAGCGAGCCTGGCGAAACCGTTCACTGTCGAAATAAAGACAAAAGTGGAAGTAGTTAAAAACATCGTGCGGTGATAATGCAAGTGTTTCAAAATAATAAAAGGGTCATACAGACGGTTTGAATACAAGGGTAGACAGAGAGGATGGACCGCCACACAGCTCTGTCTTGACATACCTCTCGAGGCTCCTCTACATTCATACATTGTAACATGCACGCTCGTCGATTTTTCCGACTTCGAATGTGGTCGCCCTTAAATATTTGATTAATTTGAGCATGCCATGCTTCCCTTGGTATCCACGGCTTTTATTTCCACTCACAATTCTTGATTACATCATTCTAACCATTTTTCTTCCATCAATTCGTTTAAAATGTCAAAACCATCTCAGGAATCCTTTTTTAATTTTACTCATGATGCAATCGTCTGCTTTACATTTCTTCCTTATTTCGTCGTTCGGTATTCTATGGCATTTATCCTACTTTCATTCTTCTTTTGCCAGCTCCAAGTTTCACTTCCATACATAAGGGTTGGCACTAGAACTCCATTATGAATTGCTATCTTTGCTACAGTGGATATCTGGATCCGATTCGCTCGCGCCACATGAACATCATACGGCAAATGTTGGACTGGTAAATTGCCATCACTTTGTTTCTTTTCGGTTGTTTTCTTTTTCTCTCTATCTCATGTACGTAATTTCTAAGTTCTATTATGTTATGTTCTTTTCTATCTCATGTACGTAAGTTCTAATTTCTATTATTTTTTGTTCTTTTCTATCTCATGTTCGTAATTTCTTATTTCTCTTATGTTATCCTTATTCTCGTTTTTGTGTTTTGCCTTTATATGTTAGTTGTCTGTTTATGTGTGAAAATTTTAATTTTTTGTTACTAAACATGTCATTTTTTGTAAAAGCCCTTGCGGAGTATTATTTTGAGTAATTCAGTAATAAAATCTAAAATCTAAGTAATTACGGTTTCTCCCTGTACAGAAGGTGTCCATTTTAACTGAGGTGACATAAAACTTGTGACTATACGATATCACGATTGCCTTTATAAAAATAATGATACACAAATTGTGTCTTCCATGAGAGCTTTTTTATAATTGAAGTCATAAAGAGGAGTGTTCACTTATGTCAGAAGCCGTCGATTCATAAAATATATTATATATTTTTATTTTATTATCCTACATATTTTACAGGGTGTCCCAGAAGTCGACGTCAAGCCGGAAACGGATAGGGCAAGTCATGCTAGTTATAAGAAAAGTGTAAAAAAAACAGTGTGTTGATTTTATGAATTTTTTTTAAAATGCCTATAATTTAAAAAATACAAAACTTATATTTTTTATAACATTTTTGCTGGGTATGCTGGACTACCAATCATTGGAAATTAGACGAACTATCCATTTGGGTGTTCTTTTTTTTCAACTGATTCGTGGTCGAATACATAACTCTGATATTTTGAATGACTTGACTTTGTTTGTCCCTGACAATTATCTGCGACAAAGGCAACATAGATTATTTCACCTGCCACTGTGTAGAACCAATCTACCTAAGGTAATGTCCGTGGGCAAGGCAATAATCCTTCTAAACCGCATCTCTTCGGATGTGGACATCTTCCACGATAGTGAGGCTACCCTCAGAAAACATCTATCTATTATATAATGTTGCTTCTATTGTTCATATTTTTTTAATTATCTTGTGTTTTTTGTGTTTATGTCTATTGCTTACATTGTATATTTTAAATTTCATAATTGTATATTGTGTTTAAAAAAATTGTATTGTATAATCATAAGCGCTTTACTTAATGTTTGAGATTTAAAAAAATAAATAAATTGAAATAACTAGCATGACTTGCCATATCATCCGCTTGATGTCGACTTCTGGGACACCTGTATATTACAGACAATAACAACGGGGGCGAGGAAGGTGTCTCCACGTGTATAGTTTATTCACTTGATGAGAAAATTTGCAATAGTGTGAGTAACACCCCTTAAATTGGTCGAAGAAATTCATCTGATCAGTTTTTGAGTCAAAGTAGACGGAACTTACGGCATTAGCTTAAAAATAAGCTTATAAATATGATCGAAATTTTAATGTACTTTGTTTTTGTGATTATTACAATTGATGCTAATAGCATAAAAATAATAATAACATGTTTATTGCTTTTTGCGTTTTTTTTGCTTTTTTATTAAAATAAATAAATGCTGCGATTAATATATTTTTAACTTTCGAATGAAGCACTTAATTTTTGGTGTGACATTATCAAATAAAATAATAATACACTTTTAGTATTTTATTTAGTTTTTTATTGTTGACGCTCTATCACTGGCACTATTGCAAATATTCTCCCCGAAAAATTCCAGCGTCCCTGGAAAAAACCCATAGTTAGCCAAACCTTCCACCACAATGGTAAGAGAAAGAGGAGAGAAAATGCCTTTTATAGGATAATTACCGCAATATATAATATGGCGATGAGGTTCGCAACCCATCACACCGCGTCTCCCGCGGAGCGAAAAGAGAAGGATGGAGTGCCGCATCAGTAAAAGTGTGACAGTCCATTCTTTCTGCCTACCCTTTCAGGGAGATGGCGTGATGGTTAGTTAGTTAGTTAGTTTTATAATATAAGAACTAGCTTGCCATTGCCACGATGAGGAAGCAGAACGAGGTGTAACCGAAAAACGTGAATAGTGCTTTTGTACCGACTCTTATGTATGGAAGTTAAGCATGATCGATTGAGTCAATTTTTTAAATTTTATTGACCTGATTTTGTTACGTCTAACCGGGTCCTGCTCAAATTTTACTCTCCATTCACACTGTTAATATAAATCGTAGCATATTTTTTTCATAACTTAATTATTTTTAATACAATGCTTTCACCCACCCTACAATCCCATCTTTTATTTGCGTTCGATACTACATTCTGCGAATATTTAACATGCACTCATTTCTATGGCTCTAAAATTCACAATATGGAAAAAACAAAGACATGGCCATTAAGAGTAAGATGAGAATCTATAAAGCATGCGTAAGACCAATAATAACATATGGCGTCGAAGCAAGGGCAGACACAGTATGGACCAAATAAGTTTTGAGGACTTCCGAAATGAAGACACTGTGAGGACGATAGCAGGCAAGATACTGAGAGATCGCGCGAGGAACACCAGAATAAGAAAGATATGTGAGGTTGAGGATATTATAAGATGGAGCAGACAGCGAAAAAGGTACTGGTACGGTCATGCTCAAGGAATGGACACCAACAGACTCCCCTATATTGCATTGCATAATCAGCCTCATGGGACTCGTCCTCGTGGAAAACCTTCTAATAATGGAAGGACAGCTGGGAATCTACCTCACAGGAGGAGCAACACTCTGGAGAACAGACCACATAGGTCTACAGTAAGGGAGAAGAAGAAAGAAGAAGAAGACTCATTTCTACCATATTTAATCTTTCGTATATTTTATCAGTCTTTCGTAAGTTTTATGCTCCAATTTCAAACATAAGTATAAGTACAGATGTAGACTATCATTTTGGTTATCCAATATTTTACGTTGATCAAAATCACGGTCTCGCATTTTGTTCCTGAAATGATCAACAGATATTAGGTTTACTGCAAATACTTCATATAATACAGTAAGAAGACTAAATTTTTTTTTTCTTAACAATAATCTACCCTTAACTAATAATCAAACAATCTTTCCCATAGTCCCATTTAAACCATGTTCCCATGAATATTGAAAATAATTTTAAATATTCCCATAAAATAAAAATTTAACTCCGCTCATATCAGTAAATATACTTATTTGAAGTTTGTGAAAAATTATACATAAAGTTACTTAAAAGTAACTAAACAATCGAACAAATAACAAATTACGGCAAGTTTAAGCAAAACATTTTTAAGTTATAACATATTATATAGCATAATTAAGTTTTTTAATATAACGATGTAACCAGACGGAAATTTCAAAAAAAATTATATTTATCCGCGCACCCGGCAAACTCCAAATATTAAGATATACATCTGGATACTCCCGCCGGCCGCCGCGCACGCAGTCCCACGGGCCTAGATCCCGAGCATTGCCGAACCAAGATTCCGGAGACACCCGAGCGCTTACCCGAGCCGTTAAAACTCTCCCTCGAGCGAACCAGCCGTTACGGATATCATCCCCTAATGAATAGTTCCCGATTTATCCAGTAGAGGCGCTAATGTCTGAAGGATGTCTCACGCGTTCACCGACGAGGCGCTGCCCACCCGCATAGTAGTTCACCTTTAACCCGATTTGGCGCTGACCTCATCAAGATTAGTTCATATTCAACTCGATTTGGCGCTGATACCATAAATATTAGTCCCAAAGTTTATCCCCAGAGCGGCGCTGCCATCGTCATCAGCAGAGTGGAGGGGACGAAGATCCAGAGCTCCAGAAGCCCTTTATAAGCCATACTAGGGCAGCCCGAAGCCACAGTTGGGGACGAGCCCCAGCACCGGGCGGAAGAAACCTGAAGAGAGGCCTCTCGCATTCGTAATAATGCCACACCTCCAAAGGAAGAACCGTGAAACCAACCTGAAGAGAGATCTCTAGCGCTCCGTAGTAGCGTAACGTCTCCAAGGGAAGACCCGGAAGAACCCGAAGAGAGGCCTCTCGCATTCGTAATAATGCCACACCTCCAAGGGAGGAACCTGAAACCAACCTGAAGAGAGATCTCTGGCGCTCCGTAGTAGCGTAACGTCTCCAAGGGAAGGCACGGAAGGAACCACAGCGTCGGACGGATCAGCCTGAAGAGAGACCTATCGCGCTCCGTAGTAGCGCGACGTCTCCAAGGGAGGACCCGAAAAGAGGAACCTGTAGAGATAATTGTATTCTCGCAAGGTAGAACAGGGAGGGACCCCTGGTATTTGAATACGAAGTTCCCTTGGCCTGAGCTACGTCCATTGCGAGCGCCAAGTAAATCGACAGTATAGGAAGCGGATAGCCCTTATCGCCACCCTTCGGTGATAACACTGCGAGGTAATATTCCTCCTCGGAATAACCCACCGCGCAATACGCTACCCCGTTCCTGAGAGGACCTGCGGCTCTTCGACGCCGGGGACAAATACGAGACCCGGACCACCCGCCTTCGTCCTATGTTAAAATGAACCTTTTGCCGGCCCCTACCCAGTAAGTATCTTGTCGCTGACGGATTTAGTCAGTTTCTGTGTTAGTTATAGAAAGACGACACAAGTAATGTTAATGTTTCCCGACTGTAATAAATGTATTTTGTTTATGTCACGATTGCACTAAATGTAGAATGAACCCACAATAAACATCTTAACCAACCCTTGGTTTTATTATCGAAGATCATTCCTTCGCACCCAATTGTACGGGTGGCTTCCCACAAGGAGCAAAAAGTACTACAAAAATGGCGCCCAACTTCGCGGCATTCTATATAGCTTAGTGTATTTCGCGTAAAAATAAAGTAATTAGAGTCGCGATAATAACAATAAATAATAAAAGAGTCGTAAAATGAATAAAATGGACTAAAAGTTTCAAATCAGTGAACGAAATGATAGAAATCACGCGTGTGCGTATTGCAAAAATATTGAGTAATTAACATAATTCTCTAAAACCGAACGATAGCGAACGGTCAACTGTTGGAAACGAAATTCCAGGAAACAATAAAAGTGCAAACAAAAAATGTTAAGGGTGCTCGCCCCGATGCAGCGGTACGAAACCGTCGATCGTGAATTTAAAAATAACAAAACGGTAGTGAAATACGTGCGTTAAAATTAAGAACTTTGACGAAAACAGTGAATTCTTAATAAACATTAATGATTAAAATCAGTGAAAACGTATAAATGTGTTAACGTATAAAGTGAAAGTGTTAAAAGTAATCGAACTGTTGTCAAATAGCAGTATTGTAATTGCGAACCCTACCGAAATTTGAAGATTTTCGAGGAATAGATTAGACAAATCAATTGAATTCGTAAAGGAATCGGATATTTGTGTTATAAGAACAATTCAGTTTGTTAATTTTGCCGAAATTTGTGGATTTTCGATGAAAAATAAATGAAGTCAAATCAGTGAAAGTGTTTAAACTGTGTTGGAAATAATAGATAATCTGTTTTGCATTCACAAACTCTGCCGAAAGATTGTAATTTTGATGAACAATCAGTGAATGTGAAAATTGTGTTGAACTATTGGAAAAAGGTTGACGATATATGTTAGGAAAGGACTATTGACAAATGTAATTTATGACTGTTAAAAGTGAAATGGAATTCGTGTTTTGAACTTTATTTGAAATTAGTGATAAGTGATAAAAGTGCACAATGGCTAGACGCAACGGCTCAGCCTTACCAGCTGAGATGGCACTCCAGATATCTGCTGATCAGCTCGAGCTGATCCTTGGGAATCAACCGAAGAGGAGTTTCGCTCACTGTACGTCGCGCTTCAATGGTGACAGAGACATACAGAAAGTTGAAGATTTCATCAGGACGGCGACAATCTTCAAGGATTTCGAGGGGATCTCCGACGAACGTGCTTTGGAAGGTCTACCTCTACTCCTCCAGGACATCGCAGCTACGTGGTGGCAAGGAATTAAATCTGAAGTTCCATCATGGAGAGCAGCGATGGACACCCTCAGAGAAGTTTTCGCGCCCCGGAGACAGGCGTATCAAGTGTATATAGATTTCTTCTCGACTCGACAAGAGGAACGCGAGTCCACAGATCTCTTTATCACAAGGAAACGAGCAATACTGGCGGAGCTGCTTATGAAACATGCAGAAAGCACGGAAATTGACTTCCTATACGGATTACTTCGCCGTGGAATCCGTGATAGGGTACCCCGTGAGTCCATCAAGACTTTTATGGACCTCATGCAGAGAGCTCGATTATTTGAAGATTCAGATCGAGAGAAATATTCAGAAAGAAATAAAGGAAGAGAACGACAAGATAGGCCCGTAGATAGCGAAAAACGGTCCCGACCGCTCTGCACACACTGTAACAGAGTCGGACATGTAGTGGAGAATTGTAGATATGCAATTAAGAAGGAAGAAGCTCACCCCCGACGGCCGATCACCAGTAACATAGCACAACCACAACTTGCTTGTTACGGATGCGGTCGCCCAGGTGTTATAAGAAGTAGATGCCCTACCTGCAATCCAGTGGCATCCGTGTCACATGTCAGTTTCTGCACTCTTAATGCACAACGACCGGATGTGATGCCAAAACTGCGAAGCAGACCTGCAGTCCTTATTGGAATAGATGGACATCAAGGAACTGCCTTTCTTGACACAGGTGCTAGAGCCACTGTAGCCAGCCACGAATTGTACCATCTATTGCGAGAGATTGGGTACAGCTTCCAACGGGAATGGAAATTAGTTCGGATGGCTGATGGAATTGAGAAACTGCAAGAAGTGCTGATTGCCACTGTAAATGTGCGTCTGCAAACAAAAACAATTCGGACTACGTTCATGGTCCTCCCAGAGGCAACCGATAATGATACGCTCTTGGGAGTAGACTTCATGGAAGACTCCGGAATGGTGATTGATCTCCATCAAAAGAAGTGGTACTTCTCTGACTTATCATGGAGAAAGTACAATTTTGTTGAAAAAGATAACGACGAAGGAAAGAAGGAAGACAGAGAAAAGGAAAAGGAGAGAATTAATCAGTTAAATGTAACTCGTAAACCCGAAAATGTACCACACGTACGAGAAGTGGTATATGTGAATATGGAAAATGGAAATAAAACAGATGATTCACAGTCTGTAAATGGCAAAACCACAAGAAAGAAACGTGGGAAAGGAAAGAAAAGTGCTGAAATAGAGCCTCAAATCGTTATCAATGAAATCGACCTTCATAGTATTGAATATGATTTATCTGAAAGGGGATACGGTCCCCCGATAGAAAGCGAAATGCCTAGAATCGGACTTGCTACGATTGCTATTCTAAACGTTAAGAGTAGAAAATGGAATCGGCAGACATCCTACAGAGATGATAACCGCCGAAAGAAAAATGAAAACGAGAAAAGTTGTGAATCGAAGTCTCCCATGGTCGGAAATCAGAAGCCAGGGGGAGACCAATGGAAAGAAATGCGTGTAAAGAAACACAAATCGACGACTCCCATAGTCAGAAATTGGAAACTAGGGGGAGGTGAAATATATGAAATGAGTAGAACGAGATGCAGAACGTTGGCTCCCATGGTAAAGAATTGGAAACCAGGGGGAGGACCCAGATGCAAGGTGTGTTCTGCCGAACGATGGAGGCCTTGGAAAGAGAAAATAAGGCCCGGAAACAACAAGGAATGCTAATCTTTGTTAAAGGGAGGTAGGATCCTGAGGCGAGGCGCCTTTCAGAATCCTAGGGGGAGGATGTAACCAGACGGAAATTTCAAAAATTTTATATTTATCCGCGCACCCGGCAAACTCCAAATATTAAGATATACGAGTACATCTGGATACTCCCGCCGGCCGCCGCGCACGCAGTCGCACGGGCCTAGATCCCGAGCATTGCCGAACCAAGATCCCGGAGACACCCGAGCGCGTAGCCCAGCCGTTAAAACTCTCCCTCGAGCGAACCAGCCGCTGCCGATATCATCCCCTAATGAATAGTTTCCGATTTATCCAGTAGAGGCGCTAATGTATGAAGGATGACTCCCGCGTGGCGCTGCCCACCCGCATGGTAGTTCACCTTTAACCCGATTTGGCGCTGACCTCATCAAGATTAGTTCATATTCAACTCGAGTTGGCGCTGATACCATAAATATTAGTCCCAAAGTTTATCCCCAGAGCGGCGCTGCTATCATCAGATTAGCTCCAAGGATGACCCTCAGGGCGGCGCTGCCGTCGTCATCAGCAGAGTGGAGGGGACGAAGATCCAGAGCTCCAGAAGCCCTTTATAAGCCATACTAGAGCAGCCCGAAGCCACAGTTGGGGACGAGCCCCAGCACCGGGCGGAAGAAACCTGAAGAGAGGCCTCTCGCATTCGTAATAATGCCACACCTCCAAAGGAAGAACCGTGAAACCAACCTGGAGAGAGATCTCTAGCGCTCCGTAGTAGCGTAACGTCTCCAAGGGAAGACCCGGAAGAACCCGAAGAGAGGCCTCTCGCATTCGTAATAATGCCACACCTCCAAGGGAGGAACCTGAAACCAACCTGAAGAGAGATCTCTGGCGCTCCGTAGTAGCGTAACGTCTCCAAGGGAAGGCACGGAAGGAACCACAGCGTCGGTCGGATCAACCTGAAGAGAGACCTATCGCGCTCCGTTGTAGCGCGACGTCTCCAAGGGAGGACCCGAAAAGAGGAACCTGTAGAGATAATTGTATTCTCGCAAGGTAGAACAGGGAGGGACCCCTGGTATTTGAATACGAAGTTTCCCTTGGCCTGAGCTACGTCCATTGCGAGCGCCAAGTAAATCGACAGTATAGGAAGCGGATAGCTCTTATCGCCACCCTTCGGTGATAACACTGCGAGGTAATATTCCTCCTCGGAATAACCCACCGCGCAATACGCTACCCCGTTCCTGAGAGGACCTGCGGCTCTTCGACGCCGGGGACAAATACGAGACCCGGACCACCCGCCTTCGTCCTATGTTAAAATGAACCTTTTGCCGGCCCCTACCCAGTAAGTATCTTGTCGCTGACGGATTTAGTCAGTTTCTGTGTTAGTTATAGAAAGACGACACAAGTAATGTTAATGTTTCCCGACTGTAATAAATGTATTTTGTTTATGTCACGATTGCACTAAATGTAGAATGAACCCACAATAAACATCTTAACCAACCCTTGGTTTTATTATCGAAGATCATTCCTTCGCACCCAATTGTACGGGTGGCTTCCCACAAGGAGCAAAAAGTACTACAGGGTAGCTTTAAACACAAGATTGCACGTTAATTTAATCAACCAAATACGAAATACCAGAAGTCAAAACAACTTAGAGAACACCTTAATATGAATTAATTAATATCATTTAATGTTAATGTGTTCGACATCAGAATGCTTACCTACACCAGACAAACATTAATTATTTAGTTTAATGATCCGGGTGAGATAATAAATAATTATTTTTTTCAATGCTCACTCCAAATAACCAATCAAGAAATATTTGCCACTATATTTTATTTTACATGCATATATAT
>JAHDVF020001256.1:24039-132284 GCA_022606425.2 Lepidostoma basale
AATAAATTTCCCCAGTATTAAAAGTAAAATAAATCAGTTTTCCAGGCCCTCATATTTTTATTCCGAATATATTATACATACATTTAAATACATTATAATAAGAGGAAACTAGCGACTCACCCTCCTGCTCTTAAAGTGCGTCTTATAATAGTTCACTACTCTTTATCTGAATATAAATTATTATTCAAGGATTAATTTTATCTCAATAGAGACGAAGATGCAAACTGGAAACTGAATATGGTGATCGAGGTATTTACAGAACTTATGACCTGTCATTGGCTGGGTTAAGCGCACGCTTTGTGTAATTACAACATTCCCCATTCCACATTTCTTATGACCACCATGTCTGACAAATTTTTGGAAGTTGTATATATGTTAATATCCAACACCACAATTCACATGTCAGTTTCAATTTACAGACCAGCGCCATCTATGAAGATTAGATTTAAGCATTAAGCAGAAGATCTTTATAACGCAATGTGAAAGGCTACCGCCATTAACGCACTGCTAGATAACGCCGGGAAATGTCACTCAAATTATTATTATTATTATTATTATATTTTGTTGAATCGCTCATTACATCATGACAGCATGAACGAAATCGATGTTAAGGGCATCCATATAGCTATCATAGTGATTCTCGTGACCAGTGGTGGTACTCCCATAGAAGCCCAGAAGCCCGGCTTGCGTAAGAAATTTTTAATCAAAACAAAATAATTTGGAGGCATTAGAACAACCAAGAGATCCGTACAATGACTCAACAGCCCCTTCCTTATATAACGAGCACTGTGAGAGACGATCGCCTAGCATGGATTAGGCACGTATGCCGAGCCGGAGAGATCAGAGCAATCAAGATCCAGTGCGTCAGGACCGACCGGAGTAAGAACTGGCTTAGACAGTGCCTAATGAAGTATGTTCTGGCTGATCTGTCAAAGTCGGGCAAATTAGACTACTGGGAGCAAAAGGCCCAGGATCGAAGAGCTTGAAAAAAAATCAGGGATCAGGGAGGCTAAAAATTTCCAAGATTTGTATGTTCAGCAGTACATCGGCAATATCGATACTTTAAAATATTTAGTTTGTTATTTTCATTTATTTAATTAAAAGCGTCATTATAATGCAAACAAATTATAGAGAAGAAAACATTTCAACACCCAAGAAAGATATGAGGGAGCTATAGTCTCCGGGCTGGTACTCCCGAGATGCCAAGATCCAAGATCAGAAGCCTACTGATTTTGAAGCATAGACACATTGATAGTTTAATCAATTTGGCAATATCAATCAATATTTACAAGCCCAAGTAAACAAGGCAGCTGCAATCTCTGGCGCTCTAAAATCCACAATATGGAAAAACAAAGACATGGCCATTGAGAGTCAGATAAGAATCTATAAAGCATGCGTAAGACCAATAATAACATATGGCGAAGCAAGGGCAGACACAGTATGGACCAAACAAGTTTTGAGGCCTTCCGAAATGAAGACACTGAGGACGATAGCAGGCAAGACACTGAGAGATCGCGTGAGGAACACCAGAATAAGAGAGATTTGTGAGGTTGAGGATATTAAAAGATGGAGCAGACAGCGAAAAAGGGACTGATACGGTCATATTCAAAGAATACACAACTCCCCTATATTGCATTGCATAATCAGCCTCATGGGACTCGTCCTCGTGGAAGACCTCCTAAAAGATGGAAGGACAGCTGGGAATCTACCTCACAGGAGGAGCAACAGTCTGGAGAACAGACCGCATAGGTCTATGTACAACAAGAAGACTCCTGGATTATGCCATGGTCCATCCAGAGGCTGTCGTGCTTATGATGATAAATATATAGCTGATCTCCGTATCTTCTTATTTCTCCTAGCCATTTCTCGTTATTTGGAGTCAGCTCTCTTGACTCCGTCAAGCTTCACGATCCAGGGTCATCTGGCTGTCCACTCGCAGCACCTTCAGGTAACTCTTGAATATGAACATCCACGTTACCGTCGGCCGACCCGGTACCCCCTTTCTATCTTCCAGTTGCAGGGCCTTATGGTCAATATATTAATTCTCTCTCCTCCTCACATGGCCGTATTATCGTAAACAACGGTTTCTATTTTTTTCCGCTATATTCTTAACTAACAAACCATCACGCCGTCTTCGGGGTCTTCTTCTTCTCCTTCGTCAGCCTTCATCGGTCCACTGTTGAACATAGGTCTCTTCCCTTCCTTTCCACTCATCTCTATTTTCTGCCAGCTGCAGCCACATTTTCCCCCCCACGGCAACAATGTCGTCGGCCCACCTTTTTTGCGGCCTGCCGACGCTTCTCCTATTTTACGATGGTCTCCACCTTATTATTTTCTGGGTCCATCCATCCTTACTTTGTCTCGCCACATGACCCGCCCATTGCCACTTCAGTCTCGCTAGTCATTCCATGATGTCCATTATTTTTGTTGTATTTATTTTATTTAAGTAGCGTCTGATCCATAGTGGGCGGCTACAAACAGCGTCTGTTCCCTATGTTAAGGGCGGCTGACTTATAAACTCACCAACCCGTTTGTCAAGCGTGGTGTTGAAATGCCAAAAACCTTCAAAACCAAAATGCACTCCCCGGGGTAAGCAGAAAAAATAGACTGCCAAACAGATTTTTCCTGACATACTTCTCTCTGTTCCACATTATTCATCCAAATGAACAATAACAGTACTGCTCTGCATTATATATTGTATTGAATACACCAACGAGCAACTAAGCATAATAAACATACATTTAATTGTAGTACATTCAGCTTTCAGCTAGGAACAGCGCGAACTGAACTGTTTTCCTATTTAATTCAACATCCGCGTGTACAATTTGTGAAGTTGCTTGTTTCCAGCGTTTGTAATAATGTTAAACATATTGTGACACACCTATAACTCGCGCAATTGTTTGACGAGCTTTAAAACTCTTTATGCAGGGCAATTATTGTTGTTAATATTGCTACAACTGCGGAACATTGTAATTACGGCGGCTTTTTGACGACTGTAACAGTCCCTGGCACAATACGAGTATACCTATGTGGTACATCACGCATCCGCATTATGGCATTCGTGATATATCGCCGTATCATTTCATGTTAACATAAAAATACAACGTTTTACAGTGCTTTTATTGGGGTGGGTAGTGTTAATGGATCGCTTAACGTGCCCAAATACTACAACTGCTTATTTAAAACAATAATATGAGAATTCGATAGTTAACTGTTAATGTTAAGTAATAAATACGATTAATAACGTTATTTTCTAGAAGTTATTTTATGTGAATGACATGTTTCGCTTGTCTAAGGCATTATAAAATTAAACATTTGACAATGCCTTTGATAAGCGAGACAAATCTTTCCCATAAATTACAATAAAACTAATAAATAAAAATCTCATTTATATTTAAAATAAAATTAAAATAAAAACACTGCGCTTTGTTTTTCACCACTATGCGGTTATTTTAATTGTCGACTAGTTTCGCTTGTACCCAAGCTTCCTCATGGCTTTGTAATAACAGACTCTGTTATTAAGAAGCCCTGCATAGTGGTGAAATATTATAAAAAGTGCAGTGTTTTTATTTTAATTTTATTTTAAATATAAATAATAAAAAAATATTATCTTTCCACAAAGTGAATGCTTCATACGAAAAATTATGATAAAACTTCTAGAAAACAGATACAAAAACAGATCAGTTTTCATTCGCATTAATTATATAAAAAGAAGTTTAACATCATTGTTAAAGAATCAATAGATATTAAGGATTTTCATCAATGTTATTAAAATATTTTCTTCCTCTCCAATATCCGTAGAAAATAGCTAGTCGTGTCCAGGCTTGAACTTAAGTCACCTAGGTCACGAGCCAAGCATTCTCTCCCCTAGACTCACCAACCGGTTAGTAATTTTGAAGTACTATTATAACACTTATCACAATTTATTTACGAAATTGTTATATATAAATTTAGTCTTTCTAAACTAACTAACTAACCATCACGCCGTCTCCCCGAAAGGGTAGGCAGAAAGAATGGACTGTCACACTTTTACCGATGCGGCACTCCATCCTTCTCTTTTCGCCCCGCGGGAGACGCGGTGTGATGGGTTGCGAACCTCATCGCCACCAATTGGCATCTCCCGCGCACACTTCGATCTTCCAACATCCACAAAATAAATCTAAAACAAATAATATAAAATACAGTGATATAAAATAAAATAACAAAATAAAAATAATTTAATACAAAATGTTATTTTTAGATGGTGCACATTTGTCTATTTAATTTATGTTCCACGAATCCACCGTTTTTTAAATTTAGCACATAATGTAATAACACATAATGTTTTTCCGATGTTGCACATGTTGACATGGACGATCCGGACTATTGTGTTTATTTAATTTATGTTACACGTATCCACCGTTTTTTAAATTAGCTGTTATATTATTTAATTAATGTTCCACGTATCCACTTTTTTTATTTGGCAGTAATAAGGCACTTAAAACCAACCAACACCAGCAAGAACTTTAAAAGAATATTGAAGAAATTATTCAAATTGTAATTGGAACAAATGAAAAATTTATTTTTACATCTGTCAAAATTCTTTATATAAACGAAAAAACTTGTATTATTTTGACATCAAAACAGTACAAACGTATTACGTCTCACAATTAACTATTTTAAAGTGCGGCAACATTCAAATTGACCAAATCAATTCACTTATACACGTAATTTCGCCAAATTCACGGGAGGACCACATGAACCAAACCAAATTTTCAAAATCAGAATTATACAATTAGTCTTTCTAATTGTAACTATAGTTGTTTAGGTTCGTGAAACAGCAATCTCGATAATTTCATAAATAAATTGTGATACGTTATACGATATAGTATCAAATTCAAATATAATATAATTGAATGCATTGCGAATGAAAACGTTATGAACAAAATAATTAATTGGTAATTAAGATGGTTTGGAAACATGGAAAGAATGAATGAACACAGAATGGTGTAGAAAATATACATAAACACCCGCCTACATATCTGAACTCCGCATCACCGAGAACCTGAATGCGAGGCAGTCTACATTGCGATCAGCAAGGTCTTCTGCGATGGGTAGATTATACGTACCGAAGTGTTATCCTTGCATAAATTTCGGCGACCGAGTCTTGTAGCTGGCCCCTCGGCCTGGAACGGTCTCCCTGCAGACTTAAAGTGCATTGGAAACCAGTCATAGTTTAGACCGAGGCTCAAAACGCACCTGTTCAAACTGTCCTATCCTGATACAAATGTTGATCGACTGTTTATTTTTAACAAAATGTTTGTTTTTAACAAAATGTTTATTTTAACTAAATGGTTATTTTTAACGAAAATGTTTATTTTTAACAAAATGTTCATTTTTTTTAATATATATTTTTAACTTAATTTTTATTTTTAACAAAATGTTTACTCCGAACCAAAATGTTTATTTTAAATTAAATGTTCATATTTAACTAGTTCATAAAATGGAGCTACAGCGCCCTTGAGATGATTAATTCATAAAAATGGCGCTCTATAAATCATCCAATTTGTTATTATTATTATTATATAAACGACGTTAATGGAACTGTATATAAAGGAAGACCGAAGAAAACATGACATGATCAAAACGATCAAGTATTAACTGTCGCCCACGTAAGGAATCTGATAAATCGACGTGCATGCGTGACAGGATTTATCAATAATTATGAAGCCAGAGAAATATGTTAGGACAGAATAATTTCAGTCAGTCAGACAGTCCATTATTTCTGCCTACCCCTCCGGGCTGACGGCGTGATGGTTAGTTAGTTAGTTTTTAAAACACCATAAAAATCGCGATCACTCCAGTTGTGTTTGGCAGTCGCTTATTTTATAAATAAAAAGTTTCTTACGAAGCTGTAAGATTCAAAAGCGCTCTTGCGAATTAATGAAAGGGTTTGATTGACAGATTAATCAAAACCTCGTTCTACCACAGCGGGGCACACAGACTGCTGCACGTTAAATCGGCGATCGGTTCACGTGCAGTTGTCAGGCTGACCGCGGGTATTCGATTTCGTAGGTAAACTGTACGTAAAATAGTTAGCTTGGATTTTATGGATGTTTGAGTGTTTTGGATGTTTACCGTGTCATGCTGAAGTTAAACTACACAGAAATGTGCGATATTAATAGAACTAAAGCTGTTTTTAATACCTGTGTTGTTGTGAACACGATAATTCAAGTATAAAAATAACTTATTTATCGTTTCTTGAACAATGATGTAAAACTCCATATTAAATAATTTATACGAATGAAAACGTCAGTTTTCTAGAAGTTTTATTATATTTTTTGGGAATGACATGTAATAAAACTTCTAGAAAACTGGCGTTTTCATTCGTATTAATTATGTAAAAATAATTAAATAACTAACTTACAATCATGCTGTCTCCCCGAAGGGGTAGGCATACTTCTCATACATCGTGTCATGCACGCACGTCGATTTCTCCGACTCCTTACGTGGTCGACTTATTTAAATATTCCTGATGCTTTTATTCTATCACAAATAAATCTCATATGAAGCACTGACTTTGTGATTAGACATTTTTAAATGTATAAATAAATAAAATAATAAATGTGTTTTTTTTTTTTAACCCCAGAATTGTAAAAATATTTGAAGCCAACTAGTTCCTCTTAAATCAAAGAAATAGGGATGTTTTTTTCTAGCTATCTAGTTGGGTTTAAGTATAA
This sequence comes from Lepidostoma basale, assembly GCA_022606425.2. Lineage (NCBI taxonomy): Eukaryota > Metazoa > Arthropoda > Insecta > Trichoptera > Lepidostomatidae > Lepidostoma > Lepidostoma basale. Next base: position 30,759 of record JAHDVF020001256.1, read on the forward strand.
TTACGATTCCGTAGTTAAAATAAAAAGTGTTAAAAGCATATATGAAGAAATAAGACGCCGAACCAAAGTTGCCGACATCATGGATCATACAACTAAATTAAAGTGGCAATTTATGTCCAGCATGGAGATATAGCAAGACAGGGCATTACCCGATGAATATCCAGAATACTTCTATGGAGTCCATGGACAAAGGAAGGGAGTGTCTGGAGGCCACCTTAAAGATAGACTGACGATACTGCCCGAATAGATGGGACGACATGGTTGTGCAAGGGACAAGACAGAGACGAGTGGGAGAAAATGGAAGAGGCCTACATCCAGCAGTGGGAGGAAGATGGCTGAAGAAGAAAAAGATTATTGTATTTTATAAATTTATAGATTTACAAATAAATCCATTACTGTAATAGATATGAAGAAAAAATATGGACGTAATGAAAATTCCTAAATTGCTTTGCTTAAATCTGTAACATCTTAATGGATACCTTCAAAACTCCGGTTAGGGGTAGCGAGCAGGCGGCGAGGGAGATTTTAGGGTGAATGAATGGGGGGGATGCAACCGCTCATGTAATAGGCCTTCCGTTGTGACGACATAATCGTGTAATACGCCTTATGACGTCATCAATTTAAGGTTTTACGCAAATTTGATTCTTAGTACCTTGAGGAGGATTTCACTCTCGGGCGATATAAGCACAATAAAAATTTCAAACTGCTCTTAAGCATTATTTTCGAATGGCTCGTGGATAAATGGGGTATTTGGGAAAGGCTAAATATCATGATTATGGAAATGAATAGGAATATAACCGGCAAATCAACTTTTTCAGTCATTTGGACTTTAGTTAATGATAATAATTAACTAACTAAACCAAATCCAAAAGGGTAGGCAGAAAGAATGAGCCACCACGCTGTTATTTTGTGACATACTTCTCTCGCTTCCTCAACATTTATATCATGTCATGCACGGAAGTCAATTTCGCCGATTCCTCCCGTGACCGATATTTAATAATTGATCGATTTGATCGTGTTTCGTTTTCCTGGATCTACCTCTTTACCTCTTCCGTTTATATGGTTAACGCATACTTTCTTCATTCATTCGTTCCATGCGTCCAAACCATCATAATGAACCTTTCATTATTTTCTTCATAACGCTTTCATTCGCACTGCATTCACTTCTTATATTTGCATTTGATGCTCTATCGTATACAGTTTTACCACACATTCGCTTTAATTTATTTTTTTGTCATCCTTCTTTTACAATTTCCATGATTTATTTTCATTAAGAGCATATATTTTTTTATTTAAAAATTGTGGCAGGAGAAAACAGTGTATAGTGCCGTTAACTAAGCCAGGGCAGGCGATAGGCCAGTCAAAGGAACAAATTGCTAGATACAAATGGCTTCACTGCTTTGTCAATGCAAAATTTAACCTGTGTCTCCGCTCGATATTTAAAATCTTCTGATTACAGACAGTGTACGGTTAACTAAACAATATAAGGCGATAGGCTTATCAAAAAAACGAATGCTGGATGCAAATGGCTTCATTTTTTTGTCAATGAAAAATTAAATAGACAGACCATAAAATGTGTCTCCGCTCAATATTTAATATCTTCTGATTACAGACAGTGTATAGTACGGTTAACCAAACGATATAAGGCAATCGTCTTATCAAAGAAACTAGCTAGATGCAAATGGCTTCATTATTTTGTCAATGAAAAATTAAATATACAACATATATAATGTGTCTCCGCTCAATATTTGATATCTTCTGATTACAGACAGTGTATAGTACGGTTAACCAAACGATATAAGTCTTATCAAAGAAACTAATTGCTAGATGCAAATGGCTTCATTATTTTGTGAATGAAAAAATAAATAGACAACATATATAATGTGTCTCCGCTCAATATTTGATATCTTCTGATTACAGACAGTGTATAGTACGGTTAACTAAACTATGTCAGGCCATAGTCCAGTCTCAAAAAAACAAATTGCTAGACGTAAATCGCTTCGCCGCTTTGCCCAGAGCGCACTCTGAAAGCGAGAATAGGACGCAAGGCAGACCTAGAACCACCTGAAGAAGAATACTTCAGGACGGGGTTAAGGCGATAGGTTTACTTGGAGTGATATTAATCTTCAATTTTATATATACCGTAAATATTAAATCATTCTATTATTAGGATATAAAAACGAAGCACCATTTTGGTATAATGAAATATCCCGACGCTGTGAAATAGACATATGACTGAAATTTTATCGTGACCAATGCCGCCTTTTTTTCCGTTGCGTATACATATATCATTTTTATTAGTCCAACTTTAACAGTTAGCTAGGAGCTATTGCCGCCATGGCAATAAGCTCGTCGAATTATACGAATTTCTTTTCAACCTAATATTTTGGCTTTTTCATATTTTTAGTTTCGCTAACACACATATCTATATACAAATGTGTTTTATATAAAGAATAAATACATAAATTATTTATATATTATACAACTGAAACTAATGTGCGTTGTTTTCAGATGCTTTACTTATGTACTGTGTTTTTTTTTTATAAAAATCCCGTTTAGAAATATTGTAAGTCTTTTTAAATTAAGCAGATCCCGAATATGGAATCGAAGCAAGAGCAGACACTGTCAGAACCAAACATCTCTTAAGATTAACAGAAATGAGAACATTGAGACCTATTGTAGGGAGAACCCTTAGAGATAGGATATCCAATGAAGAATTTCGCAAATCCTGCAAAATTGAAGACGTAGTGAGATGGAGTAGGCAGAGAAGACGATTCTGGAGGGACCACATCGAGAGAATGGATCCAGCAAGAATTCCTAAGATCGTGATGCACGAGACTCCAGAAGGCCGTCGACATCCAGAACGACCACCAAAGGCTGGTCGTATTCACCACAGGATAAAAGTTGATATCCAGCATAAACAGATTGCAAGATCTTCAATCAAAAGAAGAAGAAGATCCTGAATCTTTATTTCACTGCACTTTGATCAACGTGTGTTTTCACAACACAACAAGTTTCTTTTGTAATCGTGATGAAGAAGAAGAAGAAAAAGTATTCGTGATTAACTAACTATTCAAAATATAACAAAATATATGCTTGAACTAACGGACTTTGTGAATTTGAACTTTGTGAAAAAAATACATTGGACGGGGAACGTATGAATATATTCGATTGTAACGATTCAGAATACTCTTGAATATTTTGAGTACTATCTATTTTCTTAAATATTTTTTTAATAAAACGAAAATATAAGTGATTTCATTTAGCTTCATTGAGTTCCCAACTGGTAGGCATGAGCAGAGTGGTTCTACATGCTGGCAGATAAACCAATCCGTATATATCATAAAATTATCCGGAATATATAGACATTATTCAAGTTGACAGTATTCTCTACGATTCCCTAATCAGTATGATGAAACGATTAATTTTGAACGTAACCCTTCTTATCTTAAGTCTACGAATAAGTTTTTATAAGTGACGATAAGCATATAAAAATGCGAATATTGGCTTATTAAAATACTCGAATAGTCTATTCTATAATATCTTTTAAAAAACATGGTATTTTCAAATATTTTATTTGCTTTATTCACAAATATGTTTCGGACTTCTACTCCATATTTATTTATTTATTTATAATACAATAGTTTCATTGTATTCCCATGAGTAGAAAACTCACTATGGGACAAAAGGATAAGTTGTCTAAAAAATAATTATAGGACATTCAGAAAATAGAAAAAGAAATTGACTTAAAACTAAAACATTTTACAATATGTACAATTTGTGACTTTAAAAAATTAATTGACATTATAATATTTGGTCATTTTAATACATCATAAAATGCACTATTCAAAGGAAATATAAAAACATGGTGGCGATGAGGTTCGCAGTGGCGATGAGGTTCGCAACCCATCACACCGCGTCTCCCGCGGGGCGAAAAGAGAAGGATGGAGTGGCGCATCGGATAAAGTGTGACAGTCCATTCTTTCTGCTTACCCTTTCGAGGAGACGGCGTGATGGTTAGTTAGTTAGTTAGTTAAAAACATATTTAAATAGTGAATGCCATTAATTTAATAGTATTCACCATATAAAAGTAAAAAAATAAACACGATATATTTAACTTGATTATTTTACTCTGAAGAAGGACGGGTACTATTCAAAATGTTTTTTGTGAAATTAATGGGAAAAATAAATTCGTTTTAAAAAATATGTACCTATATTTATAATTCGTAAGCAAAGTATGCCAAAGGCCCATTTACAACGAATCAATGTTCCAAATAAGTATGCATTCAATAAACACGAGCCTGTTTTCCTAACCAGATTTTCCCTATAAAATTCCCTTTTATCGCTCCTTGTAACAGAGTGAGCCCATAATGTTATTTTTTACATGTGATGTGTTTCCAGTCCTGGTCTGAGACTTGACAGCCCGGATATTGAATGAAATGTCTGCTTATATGTTTCCTCCCGTTTTTACGACTTATTTCATAAGTTGGCCCCGAACCTTCAGCCATCCCTCCGACAATATCCGCAGTCTTTATCTGACTCGAATACAAGTAATTCAATATCGTAAAAGGAAGAACAAAACTTACCAGGATGTAGTCCTTTCTTTTAAATTTCGTAAAGGGACCTCGCGATGTTCGAATTCTTACACATAAATATATTTTATAGATACTTTGAACTTGTGTACAAAGGATTTCCAAATCAACATAATATTACGTAATTCAAGCCAGCACATGCATTGTTATCTATAATATTTACTGGGTGAAGAAATAAAAACTATCAGAAGTGCTCGAAATATCAGTCCATACGAACGTTTGTATTTTACGTTCGTAAATTATCACGGTTGATTGAACATTTTTTATGGTCTTGGTTATGTCCATATTTCATGGTGGTCCTCATCGACCGACATTTCAGATACTGTTACAGTCTCCATCTTCAAAAATTAAATTAACTTGAGAATGTTTTCGTCACCCTCAAATAATTGATTATTTTAAGGAGTTCTCATTGCAAAATATGTTTGAATAATAATTTAAAGTATTACGTACATATGTCATCTAAGTAACCATAAAGCCGTCTCCCCGAAGGGGTAGGCAAAAACTACTGACCGCCATACTCTTCATACATCGTGTCATGCATGCACGTTGATTTTTCCGACTCCTCACGTGGCCGACATTCAATATCAGATTTTTTCACATTCATCTAAGAGATCTCATTTCTACTGCATCTATTTTCCTTTATCCTTCTTTTGTCAGTTCCGTGCTTCACTTCCACAAATAAGGGTCAGTACAAGAACACGACATATTTCATTTCTTCCATATTCGCCACCACTATGTATTGTGGATTTGCATTTGAATTACTTTTGAAAAACATTTTTAGCATTTTTCACAAATATGTTTAGATTGTAGCAAATATGCATCTTCAGGTGTAAAAATATAATAAAAGTAAACAAAGAAAGACTAATATAAAAAACGCATTTAAAATTCGATACAATAATTTAAATTTAAAAATTAACCTGGGCTAATTGCTGTAAGTACTTTAATTTTATTTATTATTATCAGTAAGAACTAATAATTAATATTAAAGGCTAATATTACACGATGATGATATAAAAAAATACATAAAATTTTTATTTAGAAAAAACATACATTTGAAAAGACGTAATTTATATAGAAATTATTAAATGATTAATTTGGATTTGATTGGGAATGGGAGCTTGGGAGATTAAATGTAGATAAAGTATTTAAGGAGAAAGAAGTTAAAGGAGGAATCTGATTATTAATTATGTTTTCAATTAATAATGATTATTAATTATTAATTATGTCGTGTTTTTTTATATTTTTTTAATATTTTGTGTATTAAACCAAGTTATTTTCAATTTCCTAAGTATATTGCTTAAAATGTTATACAATTGGGAAAGTATTAAATATGTGTAGTTTTCAATGGTAAGGATGCGAGAAGAATAATATATTATGAAAATGAAATAAGTATCGGCGCGTAAGAAATCGAACGAGCACCCACAGATTGGGCGTATCACAGATTCCTGACCATTAGAATGAAAAGGGACAAGAACGCATTAAACAAATTTGTTTTCCTATCGAATTCTTATCATCTCATTATCTTTTATTTGCGAGAAGGGAAAATGTGGAACCACTATTTATCCGAGTAAATGGGCGACTCGCAGTGGCGGTGAGTTACTTACTCAGATAAATTGATGTCGTTAAAGGCAAAACTCCTTAGAATATTGCGGACCAATTTTCATTTCATTTATGAGACTCTTTGAGCAATAATTAAACGGAGAAGAAAGTTTCCTCACTAGCGGAGTTGTTTGTTGGAAAGTTAGTGCCAAAAAAGTTTTCTTGTTAAAAATATTGAAGGATCTTCTCCTAGCGCCCTGTATGCTGTATGGTACCTCTGACGCACCCAGCTCGGGGGTCGGGGGCTGGAGGGGGATGCTCAAGTGTTGAGAACAGAGCTTTTACCTAATCTATCGATATAAATTGTATTTATTGTTTCTTGAACAATGATGTAAAACGTCAGTTTTCTAGAAGTTTTATTACATTTTATGGGAATGATATGTTTCGCCGTTCTAAGGCATTATCAAATGTTAATGCTTTAGGAAAATGTCTACATTTGATAGAAGGGCGAAGGGCCGTAGAAGGGCGAAACATGTCATTCTTATAAAATATAATAAAACTTCTAGAAAACTGACGTTTTCATGAGTATTAATGATATAAATTGTATTTCTCTTAATATAATCAATCTTTTGAATCGATTTCTATATAATATATTTTAGACTTTTTGTTTTATACAACAGGTTTTTAGACCCAATTACTGAATACATTTTAAACATTTTGCAGCTATACATGTTAAAATAATACACATATATCAGCATATTTATAATTATATACCTATACGATCCTTAAAGGACGCATAGGTCATATGGAGAATCTCCACATCGACTGACACCTCATTCAAGAGCATCATATGTATGCTGCACCTCATTCAAGAGCACCATTGTATACTGCGCTATGACATTTTTTCTGCTATGCGGTAAGCACAACAGATCGTGTCTTTTAGCGCGAATATACCTGTTCGGTGCATTGAAGCCATAACACTCCAAGATTTATGGGCAATCTATGAAGTATTTTAAATCCTACGATCATCAATGTACCTTTTCTTCTTAATTCGAGACTGCAGTACCTTATGTCAATAATATTCAAGTTGGTGGTGGCATAGAGGAATAAAACGAATAGAATAGAACAAAACACAAAAGGTCTCGGGTTCGATTCGTGCGATGGCAGTTTGGTTATCACACTGTTTTTGGTCTTGCGAAGAATTCACGCGACAATAAAATGGCGATAAATTAGCTACATATTAAATTATCTACCTGGCTAAAAGCAATTCGTTAACAATAATTTGATTCAAACGACCTGTTTTATTTTTAAATAACAATGTTTTTTATAGAAAGGTACAATAAATATACCTATATACATATTGACGTCTGCTACATTCATGGAGGTCTACAAATGTAGAGAAAAGTACAATTTAGTGATCATCCCGGCATATTTACGTTTGTAACATTCTAATATAAAATTATGTAGATCGGGTTCTGTGAAATGAAAAAGTTATAGTGTTATCGATAAGGAATTTTATTGTCCATTTATATTAATGCTCGTAGGCAACATACCATTTTTTATCTGATTTATTTACATAAACGATAACTTCCAGTGGGGCGGCTTAATGTCACACATATGTTACTATCTATCTGAGTAAATTATCTGAAAAACAAAACATTATATTTGTGTTAACTAAACTCCATAGTATAATGTCACGATAAGTGATCAAATGTTTTCATAATTTCAGAAGGCAAATACTCTTAATTCTGGAGAGTATCCTGTCTTCCTAATGTTGAACCATCTCTTATGCGTTTCTGGTAGTATACTATATATAATATATTATTTTACCTGTTCTCAATAGATGCCTTAAAAATAATTTTTTTAATGTCTGTTGATGAAATAAACTGATTTGATTGATTTATTGATAATAATCGTAATTTTGAATAAAAGTGAAACATATAAACCATGAAAGAGCTGAAAGGGTTGGATGTAGCTGCCAAAATGAGAGGAGTGTCAGTAAGCTGTAACTTGTATGCGCATGACGCTGTCCTACTTGCAGACAACGAGCATGAACTATAAATCCTGGTGAATAGTATGTATGAGGTATGCATGCGAAATGATCTGATGATGAATGTGAATAAGTCCAAGGTAATGATTTTTGTAAAAAAAATATATTGACAGTCTGCAACATTAGCGTGAATGGTGAAAATTTGGAGCAAGTAGATGAGTTAGTGTATTCCGGTAGTATGTTTACAAAAGATGTTCGAGCGGAGAGGGGTATTGAAAGAAGGATTGGGTTAAGCAACAAAGTGAATGGTGCACTTAAAGTTGTCATCGCAAACCAAAACATATCTAAAAAACCTGAAATGGCAGTGCACAATGGTGTTATTATACCTACCCTTATGTATGGAAGCAAAGCATGAAACTGGCAAAAGAAGGATGAAAGTAGAATAAATGCAGTAGAAATGAGATCTCTTAGACGAATGTGTGGATATTCTGTGTATGATAGAGTGTCGAATGAAAATATAAGAAGTGAATGCGGTGTTAATGATGGTGTTATGAACAAAATAATGAAAGGATCATTAAAATGGTTTGGACACTTGGAAAGAATGAATGAATAAAGGATGGTAAAAAACAGTATATGTTAACGATCTAAATGGAACTAGAAATAGAGGAAGACCGAGGAAAACTTAGCACGATCAAATTAATCAAATATTGAATATCGGCCACGTTAGGGGTCTTTATGTCAGAAAAAAAGTGTGGCAGTCCATTCTTTCTGCCTACCCCTTCGAGGAGACGGCGTGATGGTTAGTTAGTTAGTTAACATATACTTCTTTTACCATTTTTTCTTTATTTATTCTTTCCATATGTCTTAACTATCTTAATGATCCTTTAATTATTTTGTTCATTTCATTCGCACTGCATTCACTTCTTTAATTTTCATTCGATACTCTATCATACACAGATTATCCACAAATTCGTCTAAGAGATCTCATTTCTACTGTATTTATTCTACTTTTATCCTTCTTTTGCCAGTTCCATTCTCCACTTCCATAAATACGGATCAGTATACTATAGCTTTTTTATCCCATTATAATTATTATTGTTATTATTAAATATTTTGTTTGTATTAGTTTATCTTCGATTTCGATTCATACTCTTATACTGATAATTATTATGTTCATTTATATTTGTGATTTTTGACATTTTTTTAATGTTTCTATGTTTTTTTATATATGTATTACAATCGCTCTTACCTTAAAAAAAAAAAAACGTTTGAATGGGGGGATAACTAGATTAGAAAATGAGGCGAACATTACAATTTATACACACATTATCGTTACATCCTAAATAAATTAAACCGATTTTTATACTTAACTTATTTTTTATAAATTAAACATTTAAACAACATTTATAATAATAAGCACCATCTCCCGCCCACCGTTGCAAATATTCTGTTACTTATAAAAAAATATTAAAAGTACTATATAAAGAATTATCGTCTGAATATATTTACTATACACTTTTTATATTTAATTTCTTTCAATTATGTGTATATTATGGTTACTAGAAATCTAATAGACGCAAAAAATTAAAATGCTTTCTCTCCTTATTTCTGACTAGATTTAACATTTTTTTCGCGTTTTTATAATATTTATTTTATAATAAATTAAGTCAATTTTTTGCACTTGTATAAAATACTTGATCGTTTGTTATTTATCGTGACTTCGCTTTTGAATCACGAAAAAATATATGTACATGTAAATACTTACCTAGTCATGTTTTGAATATATGACATCTAATATTTTTCTTTTGTTTTGTTTTACCATATGATAAATATAATGCTTTTGAAGATTTAACTATGTTTCGTGTACGTAAATAATGATAATAATAAAACAATTAATGGTTAATCGTTTATAATATGTAATTACTTTTATTCCACTTGATTTTTAGCTTCGACCAGTTTCGGCAGCTCGCTGCATCTTATGGTATTTATCATGATTAGTCCAGAAGATGGCAACGAGTTGCCGAAACCGGTCGAAGATCAAAATCAAGTGGAATAATATTATATACATATTGTAAAGGATTTTTTAAATACTTATTTCATTTACTTATTTCATTTTTAAATACTTATTTCATTTAATTTTTTTTCTATTTTCATTATTTACAATGAACATCTTTCTAGAAATTTCAATTAACAATATTCATAGTTTTTCGTGTATGTTATTGATTCAGCACCTATCATTAATATACTAAACTTTTTACTTCATGTGAATTTAACTATTAATTAACTTTTGTATATATTGATTCTTAACGATGATATAAAACTCCATATTAAATAATTAATACGAATGAAAACGTATGTAAATAACGAAATAATAAAAAAATCCTTTTTTTATTTAAAGAATAATATTTCCATTATTTACAGTGAACTTCAACCATGATTTATTTTAAATAACATTTTTTTTAATATGTCTGTTTTCTGGAAGTGTTGTTAATCTCAAATGCTGATATAAGATATGAATGTAGAGCGGAAGAAGTTAATATGAACAAAATTATGAAAGGATCCCTGCATTGGTTCGGACATATGAAGCGCAAGAATGGAGATAGAATGGTTAAGAAGGTAAACGTTTACGATATAAATGGAGTACGGAGTCGAGTTACACCGAAAAAAACATGGCATGAAAAAATTAATCAAATTTTAAAGATTGGTCTTGTTAGAAGTCGGAAGAATCGACGTGCGTGTATGACTCGTTGTATGAATGTGGAGAAAGCTAGGGAGGTGTGTCAGTATAGAGTAGTGTGACGTTTCATTCACTCTGCATACCCTGCGGCGAAATGGCGTCATGGTTTGTTTGTTTATTTTGTTATTATAATTTATGTGAATGATAAGTTTGGCGTTTCTAAGGCATTATTAAATTAATCTGCTGAACGCGGTCTCCTTGGAGATCGACGTCTTTCATATTAGCGAAAGCACGTTCAGAGGGCAAATACTCTTAATTCTGGAGAGTATCCTGTCTTCCTAATGTTGAACCATCTCTCATGCGTTTCTGGTAATATACTATACACAATATATTATTTTACCTGTTTTCAATAGATGTCTTAAAAATAATTTTGTAATGTCTGTTAATAAAATAAACTGATTTGATTTGATTTGAATATCAAATGTTTGATAATGCCTTGGAACGCCAAAACATGTCATTCCCATAAATTAAAATAAAACTTCTACAAAATATATGTTTTCATTTGTGTCAATTATTTAATATGGAGTTTTACATCATTGTTCAAGGAACAATAAATAAGTTGGAGCTACTCAAATGATTATGTACCGCCGAATCAATTATCTTAATTAACTAAACTGTTCATTCAAGGATTCTGCGACGATCATTTAAATCTGAATATTGAGACACGTCATTGAATCCATAAAAGGTTCCACGTTTAGCATATCCTAAGAAAATACTGCCATGCCTCCGGTACCGCGTGGCGCGCACGCGTGCACCCCCGGAGAAATCAGGTGACGGTACTGAGGGTTATAATTTACATGTCCGATTCCCACATTACGCGAAATCACCACTGACATTCATTACAATCATGGCCACATTGATTGCATACACGACTCAAACACTTCTGATTGATCAAATTCCAATCATTATTATCAATTCGAATGTAAATTATTTGATTCATAACCCATTCATTATGTAAACTAATTTCCAATATGTGAATTATTCTGATCATCCATATTTTAAGCATTTCATGATTTCGCTTTTAATTTATTTTATTTTCTCTTGCATTATTATTTTTGATATGTTCATCTATCTATAATCTTAACTGTGAGCGTAGTTAAATAAAGGTTTGTAATATTATAACTTAGAGCTTTGTATAGAAAATCACGCCTCTGCTCAAACGCCGGTTAAAGTACGTTCGAAAACGTGACATAACCTCTTGACACAGATTGCGTACTGTTTTTATTAACTTCAGTTTCTTTTATTTTCATATCTATTAATATAAATAGACAAATTCCAGAAACCTTTTTCATATTAAATTATATCCATTTTTCATTTTTATACGTACCTGTTCTAATATTTCATTTATAAAAGAAAATCTTTAATATGTGCTTATTCTTCTGATAATAAAGTTCTCTTCATTTATTAGTACTAACCGAATGATAGGTGCTGAAACTTTTGTTTATTTTAATAACATTTATTAAATAAATGTTTTTAAGTGTGCCTACACTAAAGTGATGCTTTTAATTTTCTTTGATTCTTGATTCAAAACCAAACACTTGTTCGTGTTCATTTTTCATCATATGTTTTCGTAGCTCTTGACATTCGTGTTTTTATATTAAGTAAAGGTTAACCTTATCTATTTGTTTAATATGTATGTGATTTTAAAAATCTAATCGAAGATACAACGCATTTATTTGTAAGCTAGCGGTCAATTAAAATCATATGTGTGTTACGGATAATTGATAAGGCTTGATAAACAAATCTGGGATTTATAATTTTGATAGTTGTATTTCGTAGTTTATATTTCTGATCGTCGTTATGATTATTTTGTGATTTGAAGTTAAGCTCGAGCCGCGTGATAGGCGAGGTGACGATGACAACAGTCGGCATGGCGCTTCTTGCCGGCGGTAAACAAGCGGTGGGCGGGAAGGTGGGCGGGTCCGCTACCTCTCTTGGGCGTGTGCCGCGCCGGGGCCTTCGAGGCCAGCGCCACCAGCAGCGCGAGCACGCCGCCCGCCCGCATGGCTGCTCAGGCGGTGGCCATCCTCCCCGCCGGCCGGACACTTGACGGGCACACACGCTTAGCACTCTGCACCGTGGGAAGCGCCGCTCGTGACGCGTATCGACCTGGCTCCGGGCCCGGACTGCCGCCCGCGGCCCGCGCCCCGTAGGCGCGCGCACCGCCCCCCGCCCTCCGCCCTCCGCGCACCGCCGCTGCCATGGTGAATCTCCTCCAGGGGGGAGATGCGTTGAACTTTGAATAATATTCTTAATTATTTCCTCGCGGATTGTACCGCACCTCTCCGCGCCCGACATCTCTCGATGGAAAAGGTATCACCCGGCATAACCTTGATTCTAAAAGGCGGTACGCTCAGTTTCAGGAAATACTGTAGATATACATATAAACGATTATGTACTAACTAACTAACTAACTAATCTGACAAGGAAATACATGTAGATAATACATATAAACGATTATGTACTTAACTAACTAGCTAACTAATCTGACAAGGAAATACTGTAGATATACATATAAACGATTATGTACTTAACTAACTAGCTAACTAATCTGACAAGGAAATACTGTAGATATACATATAAACGATTATGTACTTAACTAACTAGCTAACTAATCTGACAAGGAAATACTGTAGATATACATATAAACGATTATGTACTTAACTAACTAGCTAACTAATCTGACAAGGAAATACTGTAGATATACATATAAACGATTATGTACTAAACTAACTAACTAACTAATCTGACAAGAAAATACTGTAGATATACATATAAACGATTATGTACTAAACTAACTAATCATCACGCCTTCTCTCCGAATCGGTAGACAGAAAGACTAGACCGCCATACTATTATTTCGTGATTAATACGAATGGAAACGTCTGTTTTCTAAAAGTTTTATTATAATTTCCGAGTAGGGCATGTTTCGCGTTTCTATGGCATTATGAAATGTTTGAAAATGCCTTAGTAAGACAAAACATATCATTCCCACAAATTATAATAAAACATAGACGTTTTCATTCGTTGTAATTATTTAATATGGAGTTTTACGTCAGTATCCAAGAAACAACAAATTGTTTCCTCACATACTTCTCTAGATTTCTCAACATTTATACATCGCTTTCATTCATGCGCGCACGTCAATTTTTCCGAATACTCACGTGGCCAGCATTTAATATTTAATTCATTCGTCTTGCTCTATTACTTTTCTTCCTGTATTTCTTGTTCCGTTTACATTGTTTACATATACTTTATTTACCATTCTTTTCATGCGTCTGTGCCATCTTAACAAACCTTTCATTATTTTGTTCATAACAATCAATATTTGTACTTACTTTTACTTACTTAAACAACCGTTGTCGCCCACTGCTGGACATAGGCCTCCCACATACTTCTCCACGTATTCCTGTCTTATGCCTTTCGCATCCAATCACCAGCAAATTTTTGAATATTATCGGACCATCGTATGGAGGCTCTCCCTCTGCTTCTTCTGTCTTCGCGGAGTCTCCACTCCACCACCCTTTTTGTCCATCTATCGTCTACCAATCTGGCAACATGTCGACCTTAGCCACCGTTTGTACAACATCCGCGACTCCCAATCATTTAAGTATTTCACAATTGTTAAATTACATAATTCAGTATTTCGTATTATAGCGTATTTCAGTATCTTGGTACATTTGTACAGTAAGATATAATAATAAAGATTAAGTCATTAAGGAAATGGGGCAAGGAAGGTGCCTCCACGTGTGGTATTACTATTATTATATAGGTCACACCCGGCGCCCCTGAAAACGCCACAAAGTCAGCAAAACCTTCTACTACAGTTGCAATAGAATAAGAAGAAATAGAGGAAAGGGCATTTTCATGATCCCTACGTAGCTGTTTGTCATTAACACGAAGAAGAAGTCTAAATACATTTTAATTTGTCAATTTTATGTATTTAACGTGACATTAGATTTTTATATTGGTCAATACATGTACATAAGGAAATCTAAAAATAATTATCTTCTCCATTATCATATTACATGTAAAAAAAATAATTAAGAAATTAGTAGAAAATTACACAGGTATTTTGGCACTTAGTGCTCGTATTTCGAAACGGATTTTACAAATCATTTTATTATGTTGAATATATGTTTTTGTAACCATTAACCATTTACCTATGACATATCACAACCTTCTACAATATGTTGACATACTTTAAAAGATTCGTTTAATGCATCGTATCCTTTTATCGAATAATTATTGAATTCGTGATTAATACGAATGAAAACGTATATTTTCTAGAAGTATTATTTTATTTCATGGAAATGACATGTTTCGCCTTGCTAAGGCATTATCAAATGATAATGATAGTGCCTTACCAAGGCAAAACACGTCAATTCTACATATAGAAATATATCGTCGGTTCAAAGGTAAAACTCATTAAGTGACATTTAAAAAAAAAATTGCAATTTCTGTATCAGACTTGTGATTTCTACGTCAGAAAATAATCACCAAGTGTTTTTATTTAAGAATAACTGTTATTCTTTAATAAATACACTTTGTGATTATTTTCTGACGTAGAATTCACAAGTCTGATACAGAAATTGCAAAAAAAATAAAAAATGTCAATTAATGAGTTTTACCTTTGAACCGACGATATATTCTAGAAAACAGACGTTTTCATACGTATTAATTAGCACATTCGGATGTTGACGTGACGAGCAGAATAAACATATCGTGGCTGAGGTGGAGATACCATTAATTATTAAATATAGAGTTTTACAACATTATTAAATAAACAACATATAGTATACAATTAGTGGAAAAACGTGGACACGTACAAAGAATTCCAAATGCGCGAGTTCCTCAGATAATCATGACTGGACATCCGGGAGGTAAACGAGGACGAAGAAAAGAAAGACGCGCCACAGCTTCTTCAAGTTACAAAATGGAAGACTGGCTGAGGAGAGGAGAAGTTGGATACAAAAGTTGAATGAGAGCAAAGCTCGATTAAGCGCCATCGAATAATAAAAAGAAGAGAAAAGATGGATGTGTGGATACTCTGTGTATGATGAGTGTCGAATGAAAATATAAAAAGTGAATGCGGTGCGAATGATGGTGTCATGAACAAAATAATGAAAGGATCATTAAGATGGTTTGGGCATATGGAAAGAATGAATGAAAAAAGAATGGTAAAAAAATATACGTTAATGATGTAAATGGAACCAGAAATAGAGGAAGACCGAGGAAAACGTGGCACGATCAAATAAATAAAATATTGAATGTCGGCCATGTGAGGAGTCAGAGAAATCGACGCGCGTGCATGACACGATGTATGAATGTTGAGGAAGCGAGAGAAATATGTCAGGAAAGAAAAGTGTGGCAGTCCATTATTTCTGCCTACCCCTTCTGGGAGACGGCGTGATGGTTAGTTAGTTAGTTAGTTAGAAAATATGGATAAAATTAACTGATAACAAGAAGAAACTAGAAGTTCTTTCAGAATAAACAAATTCCTAATTGACAGTTCAAATAGTTTCGAAGTATCCCGCGCTCCTTACAAATTTTTAATATTTCCAAGTAGATCGTTTTATTTTATGTCGCACTCGCCAACTTTTTTAACGTCTCGATTTCATTGTTTCCTCCGTGGCAGAGGTGAGCTCCGTTCATTAGACACATTTGCGTGATTAAAATACTTTCCATCTTGTTAATATGTAAAACCGTCTTCATCCGCCATGTTTACGCTCCCGCGAACTTTTCTCGTCTATGACAGTGCCCCCCTTCCCGCCCTGCCCGGCAAACCATAGAGGAGGCGAGCCGTGATTGGTGGAGACGATCGTGACGTAAACAGGTCAAAATTTCGAAGCTTAACCTGAAAATCTTATATTAGAATTGGAATACTACACACCTGGCTTCGGTGTTGCGATACACACGCGAATTTTTTATGGTACTTACTTAGATCAATAATTTGGTCGCACAATTTTAAAATGATTTTAAAATTTACTTATCACCATCATCATAGCCTTAATTGTAATCAGAATATTAATGTAAGATATTTTAATTTATTAGTAGAAGTTTAAAATAATAAATAATAATAATATGCTAACTTTTAAAGCGCCGTTTTTGTGATGTAATACCTCAAGGGGTGTTTTAAATCTAAAAATCAAAATTTTCGCGATCGGTTAAAAAGTATTGTGAAACAAAGTATAAATTTTAAATTGGGTATGAAATATGACAAAGATGGGTTTTCAGATTAGATCTGAAATCTGTCGGATCATTTATGCATCTGAGGTATGAAGAGGGATTGTTCCAAGCTGGTCCAAGCTTATTGAAATAATCTTGCAAGTTTGTTTAAATAAAATAAATAAAAAATGTTATATTACATATTATGATTTATTCCATGTACTATTCAACTCCTAACCGGCTTCCTCCCGATAATGAAGGTGTAAAACCATTGAAACATGTAATAAACTAAAATAAACTCAGAAGTGGAAAAGACAGTGTTTTAATTCACAATAAATTCGTCATTATGGAATTCCATAGTGTTAACATATTAAATTAATCAAAAAAGTCATATATTTCAATTATCTTGGCATTTGCTCATAAAAAAGAAGGATGAAAGTAGAATAAATGCAGTAGAAATGAGATCTCTTAGACGAATGTGGGAATACTCTGTGCATGATAGAGTGTCGAATGAATATATAAGAAGTGAATGCGGTGCGAATGGTGGTGTAATGAACAAAATAATGAAAGGACCATTAAGATGATTTGGACATATGGAAAGAATGAATGAAGAAAGAATGGTAAAAAAAATATATGTTAACGATGTAAATGGAACCAGAAATAGAGGAAGACCGAGGAAAACGCGACACGATCAAATAAATCAACTATTGAATGTCGGCCATGTGAGGAATCAGAGAAATCGACGCGCGTGCATGACACGATGTATGAATGTTGAGGAAGCGAGAGAAATATGTCAGGAAAGAAAAGTGTGGCAGTTCATTCTTTCTGCCTACCACTTCGGGGAGACGGCGTGATGGTTACTTAGTCAGTCAGTTTTTTGTTTATAAAATTAATGTTGCGAATTGATATTTCTTGGTAGAAATGTCATTGTAAATAATTATAATAAAAAACGGAAAAGAATCTTAATAATACATATTTAGTTTTATTCCACATGATTTTTGATTTCGACCGTTTTAGGCAGCTTGCCCAGAAGATGGTAGCGATACGGTTATAGAGATTTTTTTACATGTACTTCATTATTTACATTAGTTAATCTTGTTTTGGGGATATTTATCTTCTGAAACAAATAATGAATAAAAAAAACTAAAAATATCGCTACTTTTTCCTATCACAAAACGTATTCTAAGTTTTAAAAAGATTTACATATATTTCTTCGGTAAAACGAAGGAGTATGTAGATTTACGTCTATGTATTCCTACAGCAAAACTCAAAGAACGGTTAGTCTGTCAATCAGGATTCCCGACAATCAAATTTGAAATATCCCAAAATATTTGAATCCGGAATTGTTTTGTTTCGGAGTTGGAATTTTAAATTGGCAGATCGAACAGTACCTACGCCCGCGCCCCGTAATAAAGTTGAAATCGTGTTCCAGTGTTCCTATTTGACGGTAGTCGCTGAATGTTTTTATCTGGCAACATTGAATTGTTTGCGAATGGTTTTATTCTATTTTAGAAACGCGATACTATTTCTCGATTTCTAGTGTAACTTTAATAGTTGAAAACTTCGATTTTCATCGTAATAACTATTATCAATTTTAATCATAATTAACAAATCTAGTTCCTTTGTCCTGTTTCTTTTTTTTTTTTTTTTATTTGTCACATTCACCATGGAGTGTTGTGTGTCATACAAGTAATAATACATTAAGGTTACATATTTAGGTACAAACAATTATTACATTTAAAAATAACATCATTGACTAACATAATTGAACAGTTTAAACTAACAAATATTTATTATATTCTTAATAATTATGTGAAAAAGGAATAGAAAAAACTAACTTATAGATTAATTCATTATAAAATCGTGAAATTCCTATAATTTTAAATTATAAACAGAGAGAAAATGATTTAATGATATAATTACAAGTTTTGATTGTGATGACAATAATACTTCTATGGTGATGGGAAATGTGAAAAATACACTAATGATTTCTTTGAGAAAATTTCCCCGCCCTACTTAAAGAGGGCATTGAAAAATTAAATGTTTAAGATCGCCATTTGTACCGCATTCACAAATAGGAGAAAGAGAACAGTAGATTTTTTTAAATGATTTCATTCAAAATTTAAAAAAAGTGATTTCATAAATAGAACATGATAATAACATTATAGTATTATATGTAGTACTTACGTACGTTCACATCATTAATATGGGCTAGTGTTGCTAGCCGGGGAGAGTTATTACAGCATTCTCCCCGGCACATGGGAATTGGATTGCCATTATGTAATTTTAAGCCAAGTAAATTGCTTCCGCTGGCAACCCTGCCCGTGATTTAATTACCCCGTGAGCGGTGGTGCCAGGACCTTGGCTTTATGCTGCTATCGGTAGGTGCTCTAATATATATGTAATCACAAGGACATAGCCAGCCATCGAGTCACTTTAACGACCATCCAACTCCTGCTAACGAATACGTGTCCGATACATCGTTAATTAATTTACCTTTTGATTGTAATAATATTTTTACATAACTAACTAATTCGCCAGAGAGGTAAATATCAATAACATATCATAATATAATAAAGTTATACATAATTTGCGAATTAACCACGACTGGTTTCGAGAAACAGCCGTTTGTACTGTCAAATTAATATGGTACTAAACCTACCCTAACCTAACCTAACCGAGTAATCATAACGCCCTTCTCTCGAAAGATGTAAATATGATGAACAACATTTCAAATCAACACTGTCATTTCGACAAATGTATTATTACTTACTTTTAGATAAACTTACGACGTTAACACTGTGGTATTCCATAATAGCGATTTTTTATGAAGGTTTTTTCCACTTTTGTTTGAAACACGATTTTTTTCACTTTTAATTCATTTTTCTCAACATAATTAGAAGGCTGTATACCTTCATCATCGGGAGAACGATATAAACTGACCGTTTTACAAACAGTTGATATCGTTCTCCCGATGATGAAGGTGTAAAACCTTCAAAATAAAAATAAATCGTATTATTTAAGATTGTGAAAAAAAACTTCGTATTATTTAATATTGTAATGTTTTTCTTTACTGCATTATCAAAATAAAATAAAAATTCAAACAAATCGTTTATATCAAAAAATTTTCAATCCATTTTTGTAATAACTGATTTATTAATGCTTTGGCAATTTTGTATGTATAAACACTTGTTTTTCAATTAATCACCTTGCACATGTCACTCTCACGACTAAAACCGATTTACTATTGTTATTTCAGTTTTCCTCTAGTATTCTAATGAAAGCATATGCTTTTATTCCTTGATTTAATACATTCGCATATAGCACTTAATTTGTGATGTGTCATTTTTCAGTAAATGAAAACACGGTCATTTTTTGCAATCAACCGATTTCACTGCCCACGGGGCATCGTCAGGGTCACGAAATAAAATAAATAATTAATATATATATATATTTTTTTAAAAAGACTAATATCAAGGATTTGTATAAATGATATTAGAATTTATTCTTACAATCTTCAATGTGAGCAGAAAATAGCTCATTATTATGAAGAAGGAATCTGGGCGTGTCCAGGCTTGAACCCAAGTCCCCTGGATCAGGAGCCAAGTGTATTATCCCCTAGACCACCACCCAAATATGTATTTATAAAAATCCGAGAGGTGGTGTAGCTCAAAACATAATAGCTAAACAATGAAAGCGGGAGTAGTTTGCGTTCCAGCGGATGTTACAAAAATTAAAATTAGTAATACAAATTATATATATGAAAATAACTAGCTAACAAACGTCACGCCGTCTCCCCAAAACGGTAGGCAGAAAGAATGGACTGTCACACTTTAAGCGATGCGACACTCCATCCTTCACTTTTCGCCCCGCGGTATACGCGGTGTGATGGGTTGTGAACCTCAATATATTCATTTAATTATAATATTGATGAAAACGTATATTTTCTAGGAGTATTATTATTTTGTAATGAAATCACTGGTTAAAACTGGTAATAATTATTTTAATTTATTTTTATTTTTAGTATCATTATTTTTTTTATTCGCTCTTGACATCATTACAGCGCGGCCAAGTCAATATAAAGGATAAAGTTTTAATATTTATTCTCATGACATGTGATAGGTGGCTAATCAATAGTCATTTTATTGTCACGTGAATTTCTCCACCAGACCAAATGTGATAATCACACTGCCATCTCCAGAAATCGAACCCGAGACCTTCGATATGGCAGTCAAAGCACTTACCGCTCGGCCATAAAGGCCATCTAAAATGGTTGGGTTACTACTGAAACACAAAGTTGTGAAAATACAAAGTGTTCTTCTATTTATTCAAATGTGAATCCACCACACAAAGCAATTGCGAATATAGAAGAAATTTATGTGAGTAGTTTACTATCTAGTTTAGATTAATGTGGAACTGACAACCATGCATAATGATTAAAACAAGAAGAATCTGTCAGCAGCTAGCGAGGCCTTTGTACTCGCATCGCCAGCATTTTGCGGTCTGCGCTGCATCAATCCAAACTCTCCCAACCTAATTACGCCGGCTAGAACTTTGTTAATAATGTATTGACCCCTAAAATATATCTAATAGAGCTGCTCACAAAAGCGCTTCGTGTTTATAAGCACATTCGAAAGTTTAAATTTTGCATGCAACTTAGTATATTGTTTTATGCGAGGTCGAGGATGTCGTTGTTATAATGGCCGAGCCATAGAAGGCTCCCTCAGCTTACCCGAAGCTGTTATAGGCGCAGCGGCGCCTTTCGTCAGCTTCACTCGTGCACTCCCTAGGCCCGTCCCCCGTCCATGCGGGACTTACGTTAAAAAATAATAATAATAATGTATGTATATTTGCAACCAAGGGGGACCCAGACCACATTTAAGCTACGCTACTCTTCCTCGATGTCCCGCCGTACACACATAGCAATACAACAGCAAACGAAAATACACAATTGATACATAAATAACATATGTTAGAGTAAGAATAAAAAAGTAATATTGTACAGCAAGAGGCACAAGAGGGAGGCAGGAGACAAAATGCAGGATGGGGGAAATAAGGAAATATATTTAATATGTGGAATAGGGAAGGTAAAACAGGAAGTTTATACTATATATATTTAAGAGAAGAAAAATAATGCAATTGAACTAAGGAGAAGGAGAACGAGGTCCGGCATTGCGGATCGGTCTCCCCTCCCCCCAACAAGATAATCGGCACCCCCTCAAAGGGGCAAGTGACTTCACAAAGTCCGGTCGAGACGATTGACCGAGGTTAAAAAAAAATAATAATAAACTAGTAAGAATAATCAGTGGGGAACGCAAAGGAGAAAATACTGGTATGCGCACATGAGAAGAATGGATCCATCTAGTCTCCCACTCATTGTATTGCACGGCCCTAAGGAAGATGACCCTCGGGCAGACCAGTAAAGAGATAGATCGACAGCTGGGAGTCGACCTCGCAAGAGGCCAATTCCTCTTAAGAAACAGGCCTCAAGGCCTACACTAAGAAGAATACGAAGAAGATGAAGATATTTTTAACGGGTTATTTGTAATAATAAATACACTTACCATTAAGCCGCTACTCTATAACTGTAGACACGGGGGATAGACTGCCACACTCTTCTATTAACATCTTCTAATGTCTCGCAAGCAATCAAAATTCTTAAGAACCCTCTTCCTTATATCCTTGACTATATCCATTTCTCTTCGGAATGCTGGATTCCGTTGGTGGATCTGCAGAAAAATTTATGATAAAATCATGTATTGTAAATAAAGTAATATTTTTTTCTGTTTTAATGCATAATAGGAAAGACTTCGATTTTGGGGTGAATAGAGGTGCCTCCAAGTGTGGGCTTACTATAACTATAACATCCGTTGTCCTGGAAGCAACACAAAGTCGGCCAAACCTTCCACCACAATGGAAAGAAAATAGGAAAGGACAATTTTATGACCATCTCTACATATTGACACGAAGAAGAAGAAGAGCCTTCCAATGGTGATGTCGCTGTCGGTTGGAAGAATAAATGGCTTATTATTTTATAACGTATAGATACGTGTGTTGTCATTAGGAAAGCTATTCAACATAATATAAGCATTTTTTTTTAATTTCATAGATATCCAATTTAACAATATACAACACACTTCTCAGAGAGATCTTTGTACTACGTACCAAATAAATCAAATAATAAATGTCGTCCACGTAAGAAATCGGAGAAATCGTTATGCGTGCATGACGCGATGTATGGATCTTCAAATCAATTCAAACAAACCATCACGCCGTTTCCCCGCAGGGGTAGGCAGAGAAAATGGACCGCCACACTACTCTATCCTGGCACACTTCTTTAGATTCCTTCACATTCATACAGCGAGTCATACACGCACGTCGATTCTTTCGACTTCTAACATGGCCAACCTTTAAATTTTGATTAATTTGGTCATGCCATGTTTTCCTCGGTCTGCCTCGACTCCGTACACCATTTACATCATTAACGTATACTGTCTTAGCTATTCTTTCTCCATCCAGGCGCTTCATATGTCCGAACCAACGCAGCGATCCTTTCATAATTGTGTCCATAATACCTTCTTCCGCTCTACATTCCTTTCTTATATCAGCATTTGAGATTCTGTCGCATGTCGTTCTACCACACATACGTCTTAGGGTTCAAATAAGTTTATTTTCTAAATAGACATTAAAAACATTAATAACAGGTAAAATACTGTATACAATATTATACCAGGAACGCATGAGAGTTGGTAAGACAAGAACTCTCTAAACATTCATTATCATATTTGCCGCGCTGCAGAACCAACCTGCCAATGGCTATGCCTGTGGGTAGGGCAATCTTATTGCTTTATCGGGTCGCCCCGGAGGTCGACTTATTTCGTGATATTGTGAGTTACCTCATGGATGCAATAATGTTATGATTTTTTTCTAATTCTTAATCTTAATGGGTTTTTTTTAAGCTTCTCTTATAAATTCTTATAATATAATTGCAAACGATCTGGAATTATATTTCTGTAAAGTTTGTGATTTTTATTAAATGACATTACTACTACCAAGTGTGTCAGGAAAGAACAGTGCGGCGGTCCATTTTTTCTGCCTACCCCTTCGGGACACGGCGCGATGATTAGTTGAATAGTTAGTTATTTTATAAATTATGTTTTTATTTACCTTTTCCCCCATTTTAATAATTCTAAGCGCTAGTTTCATATATTGTATTTTAAAAAGGTCGGCAAATATAACTATTTCCAATTCAGTAATAAGGCTTTTATTTGCAATGAAAAAATATGCTCACATCGTTTATTCTATATCAGTCATATGCGTATCTCTATTTGATTTATTTTAAACCATTTTTTTATTCGAGATTCAATTTTTCGTACATAAATACACAGTACCTACATAATTAATCTCTTTTTAATTAATATTCTCACGTTTTACTCAATTATCTCTAAAATATTGAAAAATATTCGACGAAATCAAATAACCCACATTATTTAGGTAACCGTGTCAATTTCTATTAGAAAATATTTTATTTGAACGTTTCTGCTGAGTGAATCGAAGCACGAGTAGACACTGTCAGAACCAAACATCTCTTAAGAGTAGCAGAAATTAGAAAATTGCAACCTATTGTAGGGAGAACCCTTAGAGATAGAATACCCAATGAAGAAATTCGCAAATCCTGCAAAATTGAAGACACAGTGATATGGAGTAGGCAGAGAAGACGATTCTGGAGGGACCACACCGAGAAAATGGATCCAGAATTCTTAAGATCGTGATGCATGAGACTCCAGAGGGCCGTCGACCACCAGGACAACCACCAAAGAGATGGTCTTTCTTCCTTTGATGTGCGAATGGTGGTGTTGTGAACAACATGATAGGATCATTAAGATGTTTCGGACACATGGATGCATGAATGAAAAAAGAATGGTAAAAAAAAACTATTTATTAACGATGTAAATGGAACTAGAAATAGAGCAAGACCAAGGAAAATGTGGAATGATCAACTAAATCAAATATCGAATGTCGGCCACTTAAGGAGTCAGAGAAATGTAAATATTGAGGAAGCGAGAGAAATATGTCAGGAAAGAAAAATGTGGAAGTCCATTATTTTTGCCTACCCCCCTTCGGGGAGACGGCGTGATGGTTAGTTAGTTTAGCTGGCGTATACATAAATAAATAAATTTCCACATATCCTCAGAAGTTCTAGCACTGTCGTCCACCCTGTTCAGATCACAATCCTACCAAAAGGAGGATTATTTCAAAATTAATGAAAATACAGCTTGAATGTATGAGACCCTTCATAAATCGTGTAATAGAATTTACAAAATATAATACTTATTCCAGTTTAATTTAAAACATCTCATAATACTCATATTCCGCACATCAGCGATAAGCCCTCCACCGCACGTCTGCCAGAGGTGACACGTGGTTAAAGAAAAATAAAATCGTAAGTTAGTAAGATGTACCTTGGTATAACTTATTTGGCTAAGAAGGATTGGTGGGGGCAACAAAGTGAATGGAGCTTTAAAAATAGTTATTAGAAACAAGAATTTATCAATGAAAGCGAAAATGGCCGTTCACAATGGAATTCTGGTCCCAACCCTAATATATAAAAGCGAAGCATGGAACTGGCAGAAGAAGGATGAGAGCAGAATAAATGCGGTAGAGACGAGGTCCTAAAGACTTATGTGTGGTAGAACGATATACGACAGAATCTCAAATGCTGATGATATAAGAAAGGAATGTAGAGCGGAATTAGGTATTGTGAACAAAATTATGAAAGGATCGCTGCGTTGGTTCGGACATATGGAGCGCATGGGTGGAGAAAGAATGGTTAAGAATGTATACGTTTATGATGTAAAAGGAGTATGGAGTCGAGGCAGACCGAGGAAAATATGGCATGACCAAATTAATAAAATTTTAAAGGTTGGTCATGTTAGAAATAATTCAATTTGCACAGTAACACTGTTAATGTGCAAATTGAATTAAAATGATGAATTATTAAGACTGCGGAAATTAAAATGCGGAAAAACAATGTATGATATTATATCTAATGATGACGTAAGAAATTAATTAAGGTGGAAGAATACGTCTTAAATATAATAAAGAAAAGGTCACTTAGATGATTTGGACATATGGAACGAATGTATGAGGAAAGAATGGTTAAAAAGATATATACAAGTAGTGGAAATGGGAAAAAGGAGTCAAGAAAGACCATGGAAGACATGGCTTGACCAAGTTAATCAATTACTGAAAGGCAGTCATGTTCGAAGTAGGAACAATCAACGAGCGTGCATGTCACGATTTATGAGTGTAGAAGAGGGGCGAGAATTATGTCACCTCTAAAACCTTTTGTGCATAATATTTTTATTCTGTTAAAATATTTAATAAATAAAAGTAGATCAAACGGCGTTAATAATTATTTTCCAAATTAAAATGGAATTTCACAGTATTAAGGGGTTACACCACCCTGACTCTCGAAAAAAATGTTTATAAATCTATTATATGTATACATAAAATAAATAATAATTCATACTTTTTAATGACCGAGTCAAAATAAAAATTATTTATATGCTTATTTTTTCGAGCGTCAGGGTGGTGTAACCCCTAACGCCTTAACCTTCAATACAGTAACTTGATATAAATTAGCAAGATGTACCTTAATATAATATGTTCACTCTTCTTAAAGTGCCATATCAGGTCCCCCGACGTTGGCGATCACTCTGGTAAACTCTTCCCTATCCTGCGCTGTCCAGAATAGCTCCTCCACATGTCTGATTCCCGTCCATTCCCTCACATTGCGCAGCCAAGAGATCTGCCTTCTCCCTGCCCCCCTGCGGCCCTCTATTTTTCCCTTCAATATTAGATGCAGCAAGCGATACTTCTCTCCTCGCATAACGTGACCCAGATATGAAATCTTGCGGACTTTGATTAATGTCAGCAGCTCTCTATTTACTCCTGCACGATTCAGGACTTCTGTGTTCGTCACTCTGTCTGTCCATGGGATCCTGAACATTCTTCGGTGAAGCAACATTTCAAATGCCTCTAACCGGTTCATTGTATTTACTTTTAATGTCCATATGTTCATTGAATACTTCATATCCAACTATTATAATATTTCAACATCCGCGCAATTGATATGTTGTGCGTATTTTTTTTCATAGTGGAAATGTTTAAAACGATTTGATCTTTCCCGCCATTCAAAATTTCTATGATCTCGTATCGTGATAATTAAGTTAATACTTATTAAAACACATGACACAAGACACATAAAAAAATGACTGATATCTAATTACTTTAACGCTAATCAAACGAATCGATTTTAAATTCAATTGTTTTTTTTTAAACTGAAAAGTAAATACCTTATTTTAAATCGGTACCTACACAACTAGCTATATATTTTTAATCAGACTACTTACAAGATTGATTGGGATATTAAATATATTGGATTGACGCAAAAGTTTTGACTTTTTTTTTAATAAAATAAAACTTTTCCTTTTTTATAGTTATTTATTCTATAAATTATGTAATTTCTATCGGTTCTATATAACCTTCTCCAATCTTTATATAAACTGATTAATACCGTTGGAGTAAAATTCCGGTGACTGTGATTCGAAAAATGTATTAAGGGATATTTTTACCTGCTCTATTGTATAAAAAAAAATATCATTAAAAAAAATTCAGTAATCTGAATAAATGATAGTCAGAAGGAGCCAAATATGAAGAATACGGTGGTCACTTGAAAACATCCCAATTCAACTCGTTTAGCTTATCATCGCCACATGTGGTCGCGCGTTGTCGTGATGTAACACTACCCAATTTCTGTTTATCCGTTCTGGTCTATCCTTTTTAAGGGCGATGTTACCGAGCCAAAACTGAATAGAAAGTAGAAGCGAAGCATTCTTAACACAATAAAATTATTTTAAAACATTTATATTATTCATCAGTTCGGTAAAAAAAATCGCTGGGATCGTACAAAAACGTCAAAACTTTTGCGTCTATCAGTTATTTTCATATTTGTGTTTGTAATAAACCTATATTCGTTTATTTCCAGTAGGCAAAATTGATTTAGCCCATTGATTTACTAATTGTTATTAAGCCCGTTTTTCGGAAAATTCATTCTTAAATCTACTCTGGGTATTTCTGAAACGAAAAACAAAAAAATAGTCGTATGTTAATTTGTATACTTCTTCTCCTTTTTCTCTTAAGCATTATTACCTTCACAGTTGGATATAGGCCTCTTCCATTATTCTCCACTCGTTCCTGTTTTGTCCCTTCCGCATCCATGCCATCCCGTAAATATCGGACTTACTTACCTGATAATAACCTTCGCCCAAAACAGCATAGATTGTTTTATTAGGTTTGATGCAGAACCAACCTGTCTATGATTATGCCTGTGGATAAAGCAATATCTTTGCTTAATCGGGTCGCCTCGGAGGTCGACATATTTCGTGATACTAGGAGTTGCCTCAGGGATGCAATATCAATGTTGTGATTCTTTCTTGTTCGTACTCTTACTATTTATGTTTCTATTTTTAATGTTTCCCAAATTAATTATTTTTAGGTAATTGCTAACGATCTGGAATTGTATGTCTGTAATGTTTGCGATTTTTTATGGAAAAAAATTAATGGAGTTAAAATGTACGAATATTAATTATTTCAATATTATCATTGTATTGGGTATCATGAAATGACTTCAAACAAAAACAAACAAACAAACCATCACGCCGTTTCCCCGCAGAGGTAGACAGAGAGAATGGACCGCCACACTACTCTATGCTGATATACCTTTTTAGCTTCCTCCACATTCATAGAGTGAGTCATACACGCACGTCGATTTTTGCGGCTGAAATGACTAATATTATGAATAAATATTTGTTATTTAGTTTTACCAACATAACTTTAAAAAATCATTGTGGAACAATGGAACAATACGCAACTGAACAACGAACAAAAATCATTTAACTGAAATGAATGTTTTAAATTCAGAATCTCGATTTTATTCACAATTTTTTAATGAGCAATAAAGCTTAATTCAAATAAAATGGCTAAGAAAACATCGTTTTAATCAAATGCGGCAACGAAGAATGCGAAAGTGATAACAGATAGAATAATGTTTGCTTAGCTCTCAAACGGTTAAACAATCATTGCATATTAATGACAGTTAATAACGTAAGTACTTTAAGCATCTACTCGTCGTGAACTATTCTTACGATTGCGCCATCGGGAGTTTTACGATTCCGCAGCGAAGATGTCATCTCGCAGGCCTTCACATTAGGTATGCACGCCACTGCTCCCGCAGTACGTTCTACCTAATCAAAATGTGTTCACGCGTATTTAATTGCATATTAAGTATCGTCTAATCCTATGATATCAAAACGGGTTATATTGTTCCACTAACTCTCCCGCTCCGGATATCTGAGACTGCCTTTCTTGGCAAAGTATATTTTAATGCCGTACTTGACGACGCAGTCTTCGTAAGGGTTTAAAAATCCCGAAGAAGCACCTCAAGACCGTAAGAGTATATCGGAAACATGTTTTTAATAACCACTTTATTCTACGTACGAGTACATACTGACTTAATTAGTATCTACGCACATTTTTTTCTCACACTGTGATATTTTAATTATAGTGTGGAATTCTTATGAATCATTGGGAGGTGATGATGAAGGTGTAAGCCTTCGAAACATGTCGAGAAAAATAAACTCAAAAGTGGAAAAAACGGTGTTTTAATTCATAAAAATTCGTGGGATATTTTATTTAGTAAAGATATAATTTTCATGTAGTTTATTATTTTTTTATTATTATTTTGTTGGATCGTTCTTTACATCATTACAGCGCAAGCCAAATCGATGTAATGGGTATAGCTATCATATCGTAACATGTAAGAGTTAGCTAATCTATTGCCATTTTATTGTCACGTGAATTCTTCACCAGACCAAGACAGTGTGACTGACAGTGTCACTGCCGTCGCCGGGAATCAAATCCGGGACCTTCGGTGTGGCACCAAAGCACTTGCCACTCGGCCACGAAGGTCGTCGTTTATGTAAATGTTTTCTAATGAATTATAGACAAACTTTTGTGTGATTATATTATATAATAACATACATGTACCTATCGTTATATATTAGATGATTAGTTTGCGTACCGATAGTATTAAATAATTATTATTTTGTCCATTCTTTTTTAATTAGTTTAGAATAAGGGTTTTTAATACGAGAGCATATGTTCCCAAACTTTTTGACCCATGGCCCACCTTTCAGACACAAAATTACACGAAGCCCACCTGGAAAATTACCTTTTTTAAATTAGACGAAACAGAAAAATGTAGTGAACCTATTTATTATATACTTACTTATAGTGTTTTAATAAGATACGCCGATACTTAAATTGTTAACTAATTAATATTTATTAAATAATCGTAATGAGAAATACGAATCTGATATACTGTCAATATGGAACCTGGTGTGAAATCTACAAAAAATATATTCAACTACGAGAGTATTTTTTTAATTTTAGAAAGATATTTAGGAAATAAAATAATTCGAAAAAATACAATATAAATGTGTTCTTCTTCTTCTTCCTTGTTGTAGACCTATGTGATATGTTCTCCAGAGTGTTGCTCCTCTTGTAAGGTAGACTCCCAGCTGTCCTTCCATCTTTTAGGAGGTCTTTCATGAGGGTGAGTCCGAAGAGGCTGATTATGCAATGCAATATAGGGGAGTCTGGTGGTGTCCATTCTTTGAACATGACCGTACCAGTCCCTAAAGGTAATTATTATCATTATAAAGTTAATATTATTATTGAATACTATTAGAGAAAATGTAAAACTAATTCATGTGTACGTATATGATTACTTGAAACATCACAAAATCATAGATGATATTTATTTTTAATGTGATTTTATCAAAAATATTTAGTGAGTAAAAAATTATATACGTATGTTCATCGTGTAATAATGGATTTTAAAAATTATATAAGGTTATATATTTTAGCACCCAATAGGGGGCCACCCTTTTTGCTTCTCAGACA
This sequence comes from Lepidostoma basale, assembly GCA_022606425.2. Taxonomy (NCBI): domain Eukaryota; kingdom Metazoa; phylum Arthropoda; class Insecta; order Trichoptera; family Lepidostomatidae; genus Lepidostoma; species Lepidostoma basale. The sequence goes on from JAHDVF020001256.1 coordinate 61,813, forward strand.
TGAAGTATTTGGGGCGGTCACATAACACAAAAATTTGCAAATTAAAACAATAATAGACATTTAGAGAGAGAGAATTAGTAGCTCAATATGAAAGTGAATAAATATACAGAAAATTATAAATTAAAATGTCAACGGATGTTTCGTCGTTACATCCGAGATGTCGCTTTTTCCGTTATCGTAATAGCCGAGCTCGGATGTACTTCATTATTGCGTTAAAAATTGTAAAATGAAACAATTTATTTGTAAATTTTATCAGAAGCTACAACTTTTAATTCTAATTGTTTCGAGTATTCAATGTATATTTTATAGTAAGTGTTGTTAAAAATACATAATAAAAATCTTTTCAGTGTACACACAATAATAAATTTTGGCTCAAAACGAAGCACCCTTAATAAATAGGATAAAATTTTCTGATATTTGTGCATGGTGCTCTAATTTTCTTCTTTCATTGCTCCATCCTTTGCTGTAGTTTTGTAATTACGCTTATATAAGTACAAGTTACACAAAGCTATTAATAAACTGTTTCCCTTATTAATTAACTTATTGGTGCTTAAAAAAGCGCTCAGAGATTATCAGATTAGAATCGAATATGTCGACATGGAACGCATAGGGTCAAATAATAATTTTATAATTATTAACGATATAATCATAAATTTAAATAACCATAATTATGGTATCTGGGGAAATTTCGTACTATATTTAAATTTCTCTTACGTGGTTGTAGTTCCATATAAACAAAGCACTCGGAGACTATTAGCTTGGAATCGAATATGTCAACATAAAACGCATCGTACTAAATAATAATTTATAGTTAAATAGTCCATTGTTTTGGCCGAACACTATGATACTTTTACATAATAAACTGTTAAATAAAATAAAAATTGTTTTATGTATTATATTACAATTGTATACACAGCAAGAACTTCAAAATTATTCAAAATGACAACGGAATAAATACACATAAAGGTTTTAAAAATATCACGAAAATTTTATATTTGATATATTATTGTAACACCTGATGATGTCAACATAGGTTGACGAAACAGCTGTCGCGTATAATAAAAATACAATCTTGATACATTAAACAAAGTTTTTTTAATTTATAATTATTAACGAAACCTTATTCTTCAGCTTATTTACAGCTTCTCTATACTTCGGATGCCGGTCCACTGCCTTATGTTTCGCAGCCAGGACATATGTCTTCTACCGGGCCCTCGGCGTCCCTCAATTTCCCCCTCCAATATCATTTGTAGAAGGTAGTACTTCTCTTCACGCAGCACATGACCCAGATGTCCACGCTGTCAACTGTAGCTCGCCTCAGGACTTCGGTATTGGTAAACATGTCTGTCCAGGAAATTCTGAGTATTCGGCAATAGAGGCATTTCAAATGCTTCCAGTCTGTTCATTAAGTTGACTTTTAAAGTCCAAATAATAATAATAAAACATATTTATTTTTGCAATAAATTGTTCAGATTATTATAAAGCAAAATCATAGGAAGGTTCCGAGCGGCGCAGGACAGGGACAGGTTCGCCGAGGTGATCGCAAGCGTTGGGTGGGCCCGACAGGGCACTTGAAGAAGAAGAAGAATAAATCGTCGATAAATATGCAAACAGTTCGACATTTAACAAATACACATCTGCTTAAAGAAATAGAAATAAAAGGTTATTTTATAACAAAGAGATTTTTCAATATTTATTAAAATCACATATTTTCTCTTTAAATGAAAATCAGTGATATATTCAAAGATTTTCTGGAAATACAATACATGTATTTAAATTTTCGTAACATTGATTAAGATAATAAAATGCTTTTACTGAAATCTCTTGATTGAAGTTCATTTTAAATAATAATTAAATAAAACGATGTTTTTAACTACTTCCACTCTTGTCTTTATTTCGACAGCAACTGGTTTCGCCAGATTAGATGGCATTACAGACTGGACCACAGACTGGTCTGTCGATGCCAGTGAGCCTAGTGAAACCGGTCTCTGTCGAAATAAAGACAAAATTGGAAGTAGTAACGGCCGTTCACAATGGAGTACTGGTCCCAACCCTAATATATGGAAGCGAAGCATGGAACTGGCAGAAGAAGGATGAGAGCAGAATAAATACGGTAGAGATGAGGTCCCTAAGACGTATGTGTGGTAGAACGATATACGACAGAATCTCAATTGCACAAATAAGAAAGGAATGTAGAGCGGAAGAAGGTATTATGAACAAAATTATGAAAGGATCGCTGCGTTGGTTCGGACATATGGAACGCATGGATGGAGAAAGAATGGTTAAGTCAGTATACGTTAATGATGTAAATGGGGTACGAAGTCGAGGCAGACCGAGGAAAACATGGCATAACCAAATTAATCAAATTTTAAAGGTTGGTCATGTTAGAAGTCAAAGGAATCGACGTGCGTGTATGACTCGTTGTATGAATGTGGAGGAATCTAGAGAGGTGTGCCAGGATAGAGTAGTGTGGCGGTCCATTCTCTCTGCCTACCCCTGCGGGGAAACGGCGTGATGGCTTGTTTGTTTGTTTTGATTAGTTTATGTGTACGTACATATATTTTTACAGAGATACATAGTTTTTAATAAAGAGATGTGAGGCCGCGCGGGAGATATATAAGGTTAAAAGAATAGATTAAATGTGGTCTGTCACCCTTTTGATTGATGACAAGAAAAGGCTTAATTAAATTAACGTAAGTCCCGGATGGACAAGGAACAGGCCTAGATAGTGCAGCGAGACTGACGAAAGGGCGTCGCTGCGCCCTATAACAGTCTCGGGTGGTGGTGGGAACCTTATATATATATATATATATATATATATATATATATATATATATATATATATATATATATATATATATATATATATATAGCAGTATATATATATATATATATATATATATATATATATATATATATATATATATATATATATATATATATATATATATATATATATATATATATATATATATATATATAGTGGTATATATATATATATATATATATATATATATATATATATATATATATATATATATATATATATATATATATATATATATATATATATATTATATATATATATATATATATATATATATATATATATATATTTTTTTACATTTTTAATAACTATGTCGTTTGTTTATTACGTTTTTTATTCGTGTATTGTACATATAAGATATTCAATCCTGCAAAGAAATTTAAAAGTCTTATAAGTAAACAAACTTGAATCGATATGTGAATTGCCCATCTCAACAAAGCATAATTCAGTGTATACTCAACCTACCCAATGGACAGAATCCCAGGACCTACCGGCCCGCGTGTGTGTTATATCCCGAAGTAAGTATGCCTCCTTTCCGTGAGGCCGGGATAGACCAGAAGAATGGCTGTCATGGACAGAAGGCAAATAATAATAGTTTGGAGTAGGTACTCGTTTCGAAAAATGCGGGGTTAGTTGTGAGAGGAAATTAATTTCTCCTAACTAACTTCGCCCATTGGGGTCTCACCTTTCTATCGATTTTTCATTGTTGATCGCAAAATGTTTGAAAAATGGTATTATGGACAGAATACTTTAATATGTAAGAAAAATATTCACGAAACATACGAGTATGATACATTTTTTTCTGTTCAACATATCAACGTACATTGAACTTTTGGCAATAAATCGCGAAACACATAAAGCAGAAACAACAACAAACAATCACGCCGTTTTACCGAAGGGGTAGGCAGAGAGAATGCTAGCTTCCTCCACATTCATACAGCGAGTCGTATGACTCGCTGTATGAACCACGTCGTCGCACGTCGCACGACGCACGTCGATTCTTCTGACATCTAACATTGCCGATCTTTAATTTTTTTTTTAATCTGTTTTTAATGAAGTATTTGTTCTTTTATAACCTGTTTACCATTTGCGTTTTAATCAATACGTATTCAATAACCCAGTTGCGTATTAAACACAGAACAAAAAACATTGCGTATTTGTTACATATTACTCTCTTGTTTTTTATGTCACACGGACGTTAATTATTATTATATATTAAAAGTGAAGCTGTTTTTGAACGTTTTCTTTTGGGTGTTTACGATTTCCGACTTACCTAATCCCCGCGATGGTTCCTAAACGTGCTGCTGCTTCTTCTTCTTCTAGAAAGCTTCGTAAGAAGACGATATAACAAAACACTGTAGAAAGATACTTACCAGGAGAAGGAAAAATGTTCGATCGTGCATATTACAATGTATGAATGTAGACGATGCTCAAAATGTGGACATATAGATTGACTGGACTAGTAAAGAATGGTTAAAATGCTGTATCCAAGCAGCGTGAGTGGAAAGAGAAGTCGTGGAAGTTCGAGGAAAACAAGGGGTTACCAAATTCATCAAATACTAAAAGGCGGCCATATTCGAAGTCGGAAAAATCGACGAGCGTGCATGGTACGAGAACTCGGCCGTGCTGCGGGGTGTTCGGCTTTTTGTCCCTGATAGATATCTCCGACAGCGATAGCATAGACTGTTTTACCTACCGGCCGCCAGAACCGACTTGCCCTTGGTGACACCGGTGGGAGGAGTAATTAATCTGCTGAACGCGGTCTCTAAAATATATATTTTAATTTTAATTCATCTCTCATACGTTTCTAGTAGTATACTATATACAATATATATTTTATAGTTCGCAATAGATGCCTTAAACCTTAATTTTGTAATGTCTTTTGATTAAATAAACTGACTTGATTTGATTTGATTTGTATCAATGTAGAGGGATTTTGAAATGTATTTTAGGACAGAACAATCTGGCGGTCCATTCTCTATGTCCGCCCTTCCAGAGAAACGTCGTGATGGTTAGTTAGTTATTTCTGAATCATTCTGGAAGGTTCCGTTAGCCTGGATTTTTTTCTTCTCTCGACACGCATTTTTTCTTCAACCTTGGATAAACAAATTGCATTTTATATTTATCTATCTTCTTCTTCTTTTTGTCCTGTCACACCTCCGTGGTGCATAGGGCCTCAAGAAACCTTCTCTACCCGACTTTATCGCATGCCTGATGCCTAACATCATCCCAAGTGAGGCCTGCTGCCTCAACCTCGTCCTGCAGGGCTCTTCTCCAGGTGGCTCATACTGTCTGCTTCGCTTCCTGCCTCTTTCCCCCCATAGGGGACCAGTCTAGTGTGCCCTTAGCGATGCAGGCTGGGTTCCGTCTCAGAGTGTGACCGATTCACTGCCATTTGCGTCTAGCGACTTGTTCTCTAATTGACTTTTCGCCTGCTATAGTCCAGAGATATCTATACTCATAGAAAATTCCGTAATGTCAAATGTAGAAAATTTGATATTTGTATTTTGCAAAACTCCATCATATAATATATAAATCCACGATCATATAAATCCACGATCATTATGTATTTTGCATTTTTGTATACTATTTATCGTTATGTATTTTGCATCAGTTCCCAGAAGTCGATTAGAAAATTTATTTATCTGCATTTATTAATCAGTCAGTTCTAGAGTTAATTAGTTTTGATAAAAAAGTTTAAATTTGTTTCGGTATAACTTCACAAAATTATACAATGTCATTAGTCATTGAAAAAATATTTTATAAAAACAAAAATATTTCAAAACAGTTCTTATAATGCATCTGTCACAATGACATTAGGCATTTAGTTCGCATTGGCGCCACCACCAACATACTTTTGTGGCTCTAAAGTCGTAATTTTATTTTACTGTGAAAAAGTGTCAATGGTATAATGTCTATGTCTATGGTATAATGGATAAACGCAAACGAGTCGTACTTTCAATTGAACAAAAACTCGAAATAATAAAAGGTTTAAAAATGGTGCAACCATTAAATATTTATTGAATCAATATAATGTCGGTGATCAAACTATACGGGACATCATTAATAAAAAGAGAAAAACAATGTTTTCGGATTAACCGGGAAATACGGGATTTCTTTTCACCATCCATCCCGGAAAATGGGAGTGTATTGTAATTACATATTAGCACCACTCCAAATTTGCACTGTATAATTTTCCCCTCCCCTAAGTTGTATTAAAATTTTATTTAAAATTCGCTCGCAGTACCCTCCACTTCCTACGCTGCTCAGGCATCACGGGTGGTTGTAGGGAGTGTCACCAAGGGAAAACGTCCTGTATCTGGTGTATCGGCTGCCAAGAAATCGAGGGACCCGACAACCGACGCATCAGGAGCTGCTGCAGTCAATACCCGTCCTCAGAATGATGGAGGGAATGGGAATATTGTCTCGCAGCCCAGTGTTCCGGGAGGGTGGAGTGTTGTTTCGGGAAGGCGTCGGCTCGCTGTCCGTGGGTCCCGCAAGGAGCAAACACCCACAACGTCCCAGAAAAACTTCCACTTTTATCCCTTCCATCCGGAAACCTCGGCGGAGGAGATGAAAACCTCCTTAAATTCTCTGTGTAAGGCTTCGTATACGGTCCATAGAATGAAGCCCAGAGATGGTTCCTATGCGTCGTTCAAAATTGGCGTTCCTACGTCGGCCGTGTCGGAGGTCTTAAAGCCGAAACACTGGCCGCGACAGTCTTTTATTAAGGAGTGGCGGTCAAGTGTGGCGGCTCCTCGACTTCCGATGCTCAGCTGACGTGATAATTTTGGTATTCTGTATCAGAATGTTCGAGGATTGAAGACAAAATGCTCGACGTTTTACACCAGTGTTTTGGCGAGTGACGCAAATATAATTGCACTCTCCGAAACATGGCTTAATCCGAGTGTCTTCTCCTCTGAGCTTTTTGATACGGATTCATTCCTTGTTTTTAGGAGAGACAGAGACAACGGCAGTGGCCATAGGCAGGGTGGCGGTTGTCTTCTGGCTATCAGGAAAGAGGACGCGCTTATGGCCGAGCGCGTCCTCGGCCTTGAATCCGAAAATGAGGACTTATGGGTAAAACTGACTTACAACTCAAATGTCAATATTTTTTTATGCGTGGTATACATTCCACCGGGATCTTCTTGGGATGTCTACAAACGCTTTTTTGATTCAATGCATATGAACCACGGTCTGATAGGAGATCGGAATGTCATTGTGATGGGGGACTTCAATCTTCACTCCGCGCGTGGGAGCGACAGTGTTCAGCAGGACCTGGAGTTCTTGTGCGCGGTGTTTGGGCTCACCCAGTGCAATGGTATTCTGAACTCTGATCTCAGAGTTCTTGACTTGATTCTGAGCAACATGAAGTTGCAAGTTTTTCGGTCATTGTTTCCTCTGGTACCCGAAGATAGTTACCATCCATCGCTGGAGTTTGTGTGTGACGGTAAGATGGTCTCGGGGGTCACTAGAGTACCCAAACATGATGCCAGCACCTTCCGCGGTTGGAATTTTGGGCGAGGAAACTTTGACAAACTTTATCATTTAATGACTCAGATTGATTGGAGTAGCTTATACAACTTGAGTACCGTAAATGAAGCCTTACAATACTTTTACCGTATTTTATATAACATTTTTGATTTGTGCTTCCCCAGGAAACACATGAGCAATGGTGGACGGAGATATCCTAAGTGGTTTACTGAGGATATCATACGAAATATAAGGATGAAGCATGCTCATCATAAGAAGTGGAAAGCTACTGGCTCTCGTGGTGAGTATGAACAATTCAGTCACTACCGCTCGATGGTGGTTCGCAGTGTCCGATTGGCCTTTCGAACATATGTGGGCACCATTGAGGGTAATCTCATGGACGATCCCAAATCTTTTTGGAACTACGTCAAAAGCTTACGCAAAGATGGTGGCATGATAAACACCATGATGCATGGGGATAGAGAGGTTCGAGGTGCCGATATAGCGAATGCATTCGCTAAGCACTTCCTATCTGTCTATAGCAATATTCCCCCGCGGCTAAATCATAACGATGTGACCAATTCGAGTGCCGATACTACTCATAGCTTCAATGGTGTCAGTCAAATTGACATCTCAGACATAAAAATTTCAATTCAAGCCATGAAAAATTCGCATTCAATTGGCCCTGATTTTCTTCCTATCTTCTTTTTAAAAGGATGCTCTGAATTTTTGGTACCTCCTCTCCACTTCATTTTCAACCTCTCAGTAAATACTGATACCTTTCCCGATTTGTGGAAAATCTCCAAGATCAGTCCCATCTTCAAGAGCGGCCCGAGAGAATCAGTTGAAAACTACAGACCTGTAGCAATACTGTCTGCTCCGGCCAAACTCTTCGAATCTATTATTTATAAAATGATTCTCCCTAGAGTTGAACCCTTCATAATTTCAGAACAACACGGATTCAGGAAGGGGCGCTCTACTGAAACCAATCTTATGATTTTCACAGAATATGTGACAAGGGCTTTGGACAATGGTCACCAGGTTGACTGCTCTTATAATGACTTTTCTAAAGCCTTTGATACCGTCAACCATGATGTACTTCTGCGAAAGCTGTCGAAAATTGGTTTCTCTTCTAAGTTGGTTTTATTTTTTATTAGCTACCTGAGGGAGAGGAAACAGTTTGCCTCATACGGTATATTTCAATCTGCACTTTTTCCCGTATATTCCGGAGTGCCACAGGGCTCAAACCTTGGTCCACTCCTCTTCACCATCTTCATTAATGATGTCGCGAGGGTTATACAATTTTCGCGATTTCTTTTATTTGCAGATGATCTTAAATTATTCCTTGAGATAAAAAGCCCCGAAGATTGCCTCCATCTCCAGTCAGATATAAATAATATCGTCCGCTGGAGTAAAACCAATCAAATTTATTTCAATATCTCTAAATGCGTAATTTTATCTTTTACGAGAGCATTGCGTACTGTTTATTACAGATACACAATGGATAACCAGCAACTTAAGCGTGTTTCAACGATAAAGGATCTTGGTATTGTTTATGAAAGTAGGCTGACTTTCCATGCTCACATCGAGAGAATATGTGGAGTTGCACTGAAAATGTTGGGATTTATTCTCCGAACTGGTAGAGTTTTCAAGAATCCCTATGTTTTGCGAATTTTGTATAACTCATTGGTCCGGAGCCGGCTCGAGTGTGGCTCGGTGATATGGAGTCCCCACGAGGCGAGATACTCGCTCATGTTAGAGAGGGTTCAGAAAAGATTTCTGAGATATCTCTACATGAGGGAGTTTGGTAGCTATCCGTGGCTTTATCCCACTGCATTCCTCTTGGGCATGCTGGGGACCAATAGTTTACAGATAAGAAGGGATGGGTGCACACTTACCCATTTCTTCAGACTTATCAGGGGATTCTTTGAGAACTCCGTCATCTTGGAGGCTATCCATCTTTATGTTCCGGATGGCTATCTTCGACAGCGTCAGCACAGACTGTTTTATCTCCCAGCATGCAGAACCAACCTGCCTCTGGTGATGCCGGTGGGGAGAGCAATCAAACTGCTGAACATGATCGCTTCGGAGATCGATGTCTTTCATATTCGTGAAAGTACATTCAGAAGACAAATACTCTTGACTTTGGAGAGTATTTTGTATTCCTAATGTCGAACCATCTCTCATGCGTTCCTGGTATTATATATTCTTTATGTTTTACCTGTTCTCAATAGATGCCTTAAACTATAAAAAATGTTTGTAATGTCTTTTGAGAAAATAAACTGATTTGATTTGATTTGATTTGATTTGATTTGATTTGATTATCATCTTTACGAGGATACACTATGTGGCGATTAGGTTTAGTTGTAGAATGCCCTCGCAAGGCGCAACAAATTTGTAACTAGCATTAATATACGAGTATATGTATAAAATCACTGGAAAAACCAAATTAACCATTACGCCGTCTCGCCGAAGGGGTAGGCAGAAGGAATAGACTGCCACACTTTTCTTTCCTGACCTCTCGCTTCCTCAACATTCATACATCATGTCATGCACGCGCGTCGATTTCTCTGACTCGTCACATGGCCGACATTCAATATTTGATTTATTTGATCGTGCCACGTTTTCCTCGGTCTTCCTCAACTTCTGGTTCCATTTACATCGTTAACATATAATTTTTTACCGTTATTTCTTCATTCATTCTTTCCATATGTCCAAACCATCTTAATGATCCTTTCATTATTTTGTTCATGACACCATCATTCTCACCGCATTTACTTTTTATATTTTCATTCGACACTCTATCATACACAGAGTATCCGCACATTCGTCTAAGAGATCTCATTTCAAGTGCATTTATTCTACTTTCATCCTTATTTTGCATGCTCCATGCTTCGCTTCCATACATAAGGGTCGGTAGAATAACACCATTACAAAATCACTGTAAAATCGATAAAGCAATTGCGTTTAACAAAATAAAAACCACATCCATCAATATGTAGAAGAAATGTTAATTACGTCCGATGTTAACACTAGTTTTATGACCTGTAAAGTATTTTAGTCGTAACTAGAGTTATCATTAATTGCTAAATGCTGCAGGACTACGGGCAGAAGTACCATCATTATAAAATAACGGTTCTGCTTGAGAATCTTCCGCGAACAGACCCGGCACCGCTCAATGGCCATGTTTTATTCATGAAATAAAATCGAATGGCGTATTGGAAAAGGAAAAAAATCATTGAAATATTCACGATCCAATTAAAAAAGCTCTCATTTTTCTGTATTTTGCAATCTTGCCGAGTTTCGCTAAATGTTTCGTTTAGCACAAATGAACGGTATTTTTAAAAAATAATAATAAAACGTATTTCTAACCACCTTTGGTAAATAATACCGCGATGCTCTAATCATTTTTTCGTGTTTTGTAATAAAACTGGCCGGTTTGTATTCATCAATTTTAAAGACCCGTTTTTCAATAGATTTCCATCTCGGGTTTATTTTTAAAACAACATTTATATTTTCACAAAAGAGAGCTTTTTTACGAAGCACTAAATACATTTACCCCTTGCCTCAAGGAACGGCTTTTAACAGATTTTAATAATTTGTAAATGTTTCAAAATAATAAGTGAAGGCGGTTCTGCTTAGATAACTTATACTAATAACTCAACTTGATCAACATTTTTATACTCAGGGCAAGCATAAATATTATTGATTTGAAATGTTAAGGGGGTATTCTAATGTAGAAAATTATAAAAAAAAAAAATTTGCATATTCTTAAAGTTTAGACGTTTAAAAATATGAGATGATTTTCTGCTTAATGCTTCCCAATCTTAATAGATGACGCTAGGTAGAGTGAACTTAAAAAATTGGAAGATAAGTGCAGCATCCTAGCATATATACATCTTCCAAAAAATTGTCAGACGTGGTGGTCGTAAGAAGGGCGAAATGACAGCTCAACCCAACCAATGACAGGTCATAAGTCCTGTAAGCGCCTCGGCCACCATATTCTGTTCCCAGAAAACAATTTATAATACATCTTCGTCTCTATAGAGATACAATTAATCCTTATAAAAATCAAAAAATTATCCGCAATGGGTAAAATCCATTATTTATCTACAAGAATTTGTATACATTCAAAATATTGTAAAGATTTTCTGCTTAATGCTTACATCTAATCTTAATAGATGGCGCTAGTGTAGATTGAACTAAAATATGTGAAATGTTTCTCAACCTAGTAGTATATACATCTTTCAAAAATAATTGTCAGACTTGGTGGTCGTAAGAAGGAATGGGGAAAAACTAACTAACTAATTAACCATCACGCCGTCTCCCCGAAGGGGTAGGCAGAAAGAATGGACTGCCACACTTTTCTTTCCTGACATATTTCTCTCGCTTCCTCAACATTCATACGTGTCATGCACGCACGTCGATTTCTCTGACTCCTCACATGGCCGACATTCAATATTTGATTTATTTGATCGTGCCACGTTTTCCTCGGTCTTCCTCTATTTCTGGTTCCATGTACATCATTAACATATAATTTTTTTACCATTTTTTCTTCATTCATTCTTTCTATATGTCCAAACCATCTTAATGATCCTTTCATTATTTTGTTCATGACACCATCGTTCGCACCGCATTCACTTCTTATATTTTCATTCGACACTCTATCATACATAGAGTATCCACACATTCGTCTAAGAGATCTCATTTCTACTGCATTTATTCTACTTTCATCCTTCTTTTTTCTCCAGTTTCATGCTTCGCTTCCATACATAAGGGTCGGTAGAAGAACACCATTGTGCACTGCCATTCTAGCTTTTTTGGATAGGTTTTTGTTTGCTATGACAACTTTAAGTGCACCATTCACTTTGTTGCCTGCCCCAACCCTTCTTTCAATATCCCTCTCCACTCGCCCATCTCTTGTAAACATACTACCTAAATACACGAACTCAACTACTTGCTCCAAATTTTCACCATTCACGCTAATGTTGCAGACTGTCATGGTTTCTTCCTTTTCAAAAATCATTACCTTGGACTTAATAACATTCATCATCAGATCATTTCGCATGCATACCTCATACATACAATTCACCAAAGGAATGGGGAATGTTGTATTAAATAAAGCGATCGCTTAACCCAACCAATGACAGGTCATAAAGCCTGTAGACGCCTCGACCACCATATTCTGTTTCCAAATAATTTATATCTTCGTCTCTATTGAGATACAATTAATTATTTTAAATCATTGTTTAAAAAACAATCCTCAGAACTTGTTTGGTCCTAACTGTGTCTACCCTTGCTTCAACGCCATATGTAAATGTTTCTATATATAATATGTATAATAATCGCTTTTTGTGGCCCTAAATAAATAAATCGAAACACGAACATCACAAGGAAATCGAAAGAAGAATCACAATTGGTAACGAAACATTATTCTCTCTACTACCAGCGCTCAAATCAAGAAACGTACACTGGAAAATCAAAATCATCCTGTATAAAACAATCATCCGAACAGTAGTGACCTATGGATGTGAGGCGTGAACAATGACAGCGAAATCCGCAGAGCGACTGGATACTTTTAAAAGAAGGGTGCTGCGCAGAATTCTGGGACCTGTGAATGACGATGAAGGCTGGAGAGTGCGGCATAGTGACGAGCTGTACCATATTTGCAAGGCTCCCAGTCTCTCCACACAGGTTAGACTGAATGGACTGAGATGGACCGGTCACGTGCAGAGGATGCAGTCATCGCGAACCCCAAAAGGATTGCTGGAATGGCACCCAGGTGGTAAAAGACCAATTGGACAACCAAGGCTGCGATGGGAGGATGAAGCTGGGAGAGATGGAGCAAGATTGTTAAGAGTGTCAGATTGGAGGGTCGAAGCGGAGGACAGGAGGAGTTGGAGGCGAAGGATACTGGAGGCTAAGGCTCGATATGGGCTGTAGGGCCATCGAAGAAAGAAGAAGAAGAAAAAAATAAATATTATCGCATTTAGAAGAATCGTAATCACACTTGTAAACATACATAAAGGTCGCAAGTCTCTGAAAGAAGATGCACCATTAGACCGTTATGTACACACATAGATATGTAATAGTGATATTTTATGACTACAAAATATAACATAGTAATAAACACGTACCCCACTTGCCGCCACAATAGTTAACTCTTTAGCCCATTAAATGTGTGCAGACCTGTCTGCTTTAATGGGGGCCATCATTTCAAGATGAAGCCGCATTACTTCATCTAATAAAAGTTTAATAAATGGTGGACTTTACGGGTATTTACTCCCGTTTACTTGTATTCCGCTGCAACAGTTCATAATGTACTATGTGTTCACTCATATTAAGACATAAGACCTATTTATTATATAGATACATTAGAAGTAACGGGTGTTTCGTAAAATAAATAGATTAATTATTCTCCAAACAAAAGATTTTTTTATACTTACTTACTTACTTACCATCACGCCGTCTCCCCGGAGGGGTAGGCAGAAAGAATGGAACGCCACACTGTTCTGTCCTGACATACGCCTCTCGCTTCCTCTACATTCATACATCTTGTCATGCACGCACGTCGATTTTCCGACTCCTCACGTGACCGACATTCAATATTTGATTGATTTGATCGTGCCACGTTTTCCTCGGCCTTCCTCTATTTCTAGCTCCGTTCACGCCGTTTACATATACCTTATTTACCATTCTGTCTTCACTCATTCTTTCCATGTGTCCAAACCATCTTAATAACCCTTTCCTTATTTTGTTCATAACACTTTCATTCGCACCACATTCACTTCTTATACTTGCATTTGTCACTCTATCATAAACAGATTTGCCACACATTCGTCTTAGAGATCTCATTTCTACTGCATTTATTCTACTTTCATCCTTCTTTTGCCAGTTCCATGCTTCACTTCCATACATAAAGGATTTTTTTATTTTAATGATAAATGCTAACGTAAAGAGTCAAAAAATTATTTTAAATGAAATCATCTCTGCAATAAATACTATTTTTTTTACTTTGTAACACAAAAAACTAACTAACTAAGCATCACGCCATTTCCCCGGGACGGGTAGGCAGAGAGGATGGATCGCCACAATGCTCTGTCCTGGCATACTTCTCGGGCTTCCTCTACATTCATACATCGTACCATGCACGCATGTCGATTATTCCGACTTCGAATGTGGCCGCCTTTTAGTAATTGATTAATTTGGTCATGCCATGTTTTCCTCGGCCGTCCTCGGCTTTTTTTTCCACTCACGCTGCTTGTGTAAAACTTTTTAACCATTCTACTCTCATCCATTCGTTCCATATGTCCAAACCATCTCAGGGATTGTAACACAACTTTTTACTAAAATTAAAAATAGATATTTATAAATAAAAACAAACATGTTTCGAGACACAAAAGATCTTCATTAGTGTGCTTACATACGAGTATATACTAAAAAAAATTATAGATGTTAAAAAAATAGTAAAACGTGTACGAGTACATGGAAGAAATCATCTCTTATTATACGAGTGTCTTGAGTTACTAAAATTTTCCATCCAACAGTTACGAATGTGCACCTTCTTTTTATAAATTAAAAACTTGGACGAAAAACAATGCATGCTCCTTTAGTTTAAAGTTTAGTAGTTTACTTGATTAGCTGAGGTTTGTAGCAAAGAACCATTTAAAATATTTTACGAGCGTGATCCGTGACACTCCTGAAACACTCCGACACTTAAAGATGCAAGTGTTTCATGAAGCGGGTAGTAAAACGTTCGTCCTTCGGGGATGTGTCTATTGACCCTCGGAGTTACGTCATCACATTTTTACATTGCATTAGAGCTAATCCCGAGTATACAAAATCCACGATTTAAAAATACTTATGTTCTATTTATAAAATAACACACGACACTTATAAATTGCCGCGCTTAACGAAATATTTTTCTATAACCCCCCAAAATTCATCCATTTTATTAGACTTGTTATTATTATTATTGACATTATTTTATGTACTGTAATTGCTGTTTGTTAAATAAATAAATTAACAGTTCTATAAAAATAAACTTAATTATTATTATAATAGGCATCTTCACTGTTATATCCTTATATACGAGAGAACATTTCGAGTTTTTCTATTTCCATACATCATAACACGCATGTCTTCTTGTTCAATTTTCATCTGAGCTTCTGGCTACGTGACCTGCCCATTGCCATTTCAGAGTCGCCACCCGGTTGGATGATGTCAGTAATCTTTGTTTTTTCTCTCACCGTATCGTTTCTGACTCTGTTTCTTAGGTTTATTCCTAACATGGCTCTTTCCATGGCTCTTTGGATCACTCGTAGTTTCTCGGCACTTTGTTTGAACAATATTACAGTTTCAAGACCATAAGTACCAACTGGCAGAACACAGGCTTCATAGACTTTTCATTTCAGGTTGATCGGTATTTTCCGGTTTTTAAGGGTTTAACCCATGTTTCCGTTCTGACTTGGAGACCGTGGACGGCAAAGAGAAGCGCAGGGTAACCGCAACTATGGTGGAAGGATGATCTGAACAGACACGTCGGAATAACCTGGATGCAGTCTGCACAAGACAGAGTGACATGGAAGCGAATAGAGGAGGCCTTTGTCCAGGAGTGTACGGAAATAGTCTGAGGGAGAAGAAGAAGAAGAACATGCATGCTCGTCTCTATTTTCGACTTCAAGTCAGTGGCAATGGCAAGCTTGTTTTTAATATTGTTGGGTCTTATATCCTAAAAAAAGTCTAATTATTTTCTCTTTCTATTATCGTTATGGTAAAAGGTTTGGACGACTTTATGTTTGGATATATACGACCGTAGGCGCTAGGTGATATTATTATTTATTATTAATATTATAACTATTTCAAATATACATTTTTATTTACGTTGTTTTTAAACTCAACCCTCCCACACCTTAAGCTCAACCCCAAAGAATCGAACACAATACACTAGACACGACGTCAAAAACACATACAATCATTAGAAGGAGTAACAGACAAAGAACATTGACATGTTTCGCGTTGCATTATCAAATGTTTTCAAAACATAAAGCCTTAGCAAGGCAAAAAATGACATTCCCATAAAATATAATTTTACTTCTAGGAAACAGAGCTTTTCATTCTTATTATTTAATATGGAACTCCATATTAAATAATAAGAATTAATGTAACTACATTATCGTTCAATAAATCAAATATCTGTGTTACGCATATTGCAGAAACTCGCGCCTTGAAAGTAAGGTTGTTTTTAATTTAACCGTCGCGTTGCCATGTGGTAAATTGAGTTTCCACTGCCAATTTAAAGTTGATTTTCTTAAAACCTATGGACCCTTATATTATAAAAAAAATTGTAATCCTCCATTGAAGTGTTCTCAATATTTCGTAATAAAAAAAAAGCAAAAAATTACTTCCTTCATCCCAAAAAAAAATTTTCTAAGACTGCCCTCACCTTCATTCGTGTTAAGGTAGAATTTGTTTTGCTAATATTTACAACTTTATCAAAAGTGACAAATACTTACTCGCTGTTTTGAACGTATTATAAATTATATGTCTGGCCTTTTCAATAGATACGTAATAATAGAGACTGTGGATGAAAACGCAGCATGCAACTTAATAATATCAGAACTGTGAAAATATTAACACTTTACCAAAAGGGACAAATATTAATACGTACTCGTTGTCTTGAACGTACTATACATTTTGCCTAGGTGCCTTTATCATACGTAAAATCTCGTAGAGTTTCGCCCCGCCGGCCGCCGGCCGCAAGACAAGTATATACCCGTATGTCCAGTCGCCCGTATGCTATGACGCATTACATATCAGAAATCGCATGGTTCCAGAAAAAAATTAATAATGATATGTTTTTCAAATAATCCATGTATGTTATAGATATCGATCTATTCCTAATGAAATTCCCTACAAGATTACATAAATTAAATTTTGATTCATCTAGTCATATGCTTGATATTTAGATAAAGTTAGCGGTAAACTGAACTTACCACATGGGAGCGAGCGTTTTGTTTTGAACACGGTACGTTAAGGGTTAAATTAAACGAGTATCAGTAATCGAGTCGTTTATATTAGTTCGATTTAAATCTATTTTAAAAGCGGCTGAGGATAGAAGGAGTTTGAGGCAAAATATGTAGGATGCGAAGGATGAATTTGGGGAGTAGCGCTATCGAAGAAGAAGAATAATTAGTTTTTTATTGAAATGTATATTGAGTTCAATGAAAGTGTAAAAGTGTACTGAAAAATTACTATGGATTTTTTTTAATCAATCCTGTCAATTTTGCAGTTCTTATCTAAATTTTTACTTTGCTTCCTTCGTAATCATTCAAGGGTCAAGATATTTGTATATTTATCATCATAATTATACAATTAAATTTATCGGTTAGTTGGAATAAAAAATATACATTTTTCGAATATTCCTACTTTTTACGTGTTAAAGTTATAAGCACAAAAACAAACAAACTGACAAACTGCTTTAGCTTCCTCAACATTCATTCATACACTACGATTCTTTCGATTTTTAACATGATTAAAATTTGATTAATTTAATCTTAACATGTATTCTTCGGTCTTTCTCGACTCCATACTCTTAAGCAAAATTTCTTTATCCTTGGTTTCTATATATTTCTATTGCAGGGATCCTTTCATCCATTCTACATTCCTTTCTGATTACAATATTTGAAATGCGGTCCAACAACGTTTTAACATACATCCGTCTTAGGATTCCAATTCCTACAGCATTTATTATGCTTTCATTCTTCTCTTTCTTTTTTTTTCGCTTCCATACGTTCAGAACTCCTTTATAAACATAGATTAATTATTGTTTCCAACGGCTACTTCTAAATTGTTATAGCACCAATATTTATTTTAAAGTCGCAATATAGCAATTTAATAATTTGCGATATCAGTTAATACTTTAATTCTTTAAAAAAATACTCAAGCGTGCTACATAAAAGTTGTTTTAAAGTAAATTAACTATAGGAAGCATTCAAATATCTTCACAGGAATGAAAAAATATTCCGCTCGCAACACCATTTTCCTCCAAGCGGCCGATTCCCGCCAATTATTTTTGAAGAATTTCCCGGGAACGGCTTTTATTGGCTGGCGGGAGACGCCTGAACTTGTGTACACATCGGGGACTAATTGCGAGATGCCTCCCCCACCCCCCGCCCACCCCCGTCCTCGAACACAACAGCCTTTCACATACCTGTGTAGGCATTTTTCGCGCTTTTTCTAAGCGTCGAACGATATTTGGAATGCGCTACCTGCTTCGTTGCAAAATCTATGGTCAATTAATTGAATTTCGAATACGTATGTGTAACCCATACGAAATATCATATTTGATTAAGTACCACATTATAAAAGAATGGGTGATTTTATTAATACTGTATCAATATATATATATATATATATATATATATATATACCTGTAGATTATAAAATACTTGTATTAATTAACTAACTAATAACTAACCGACTGACATATTTCTCTCGCTTCCTCAACATTCATACATCGTGTCATGCACGCGCGTCGATTTCTCCGACTCCTCACATGGCCGACATTCAATATTTGATTTATTTGATCGTGCCACGTTTTTCTCGGTCTTCCTCTATTACTGATTCCATTTACATCGTTAACATATACTTTTTACGTGTAAATTACCTTCTCGTAATTAACACAACATCTTAATAATTGTTTTCTCTAAGTTTTATTATATTTTATTGAAATGACATTTTTTCGCTATACTAAGCCATTATTAAGTTTAGCGCATTGTTGTTTATATACCTGAGATAATGGATCAAAATATGGTAATGTCATTTATATAAAATGAAAGAAAACTTCTAGAAAACACACGTCTTCATTAATATTAATTTTATTTATACATTTTCACGTACAAGGGAAGGGTACTACATAGAAATTTGACTTCGAAGTGGGATTTTACAAGATTGTAGTACTCCCTAAAAGTCGCTCGTTATATCCGAATATCTCAATAAACCAACAAAGATATTTCTTTGCTGGTTGACATTGCTGAAAACCAATCCCTGGGATTGAACTATTCAAAAATAAATAATGTGTGTGCTTTATCCATCACTGAAACCGTATAAATTATATTCTTACCATTATAAAGTATTATTTAATACATGCATTTAATACATCGTACATTTAGATAGTATGTTTACAAGAGATGGGCGAGTGGAGAGGGATATTGAAAGAAGGGTTGGGGCAGGCAACAAAGTGAATGGTGCACTTAAAGTTGTCATCGCAAACAAAAACCTATCCAAAAATGCTAGAATGGCAGTGCACAATAGTGTTCTTCTACCGACCCTTATGTATGGAAGCGAAGCATGGAACTGGCAAAAGAAGGATGAAAGTAGAATAAATGAAGTAGAAATGAGATCTCTTAGACGATGTGTCGATACTCTGTGTATGATAGAGTGTCGAATGAAAATATAATAAGTGAATGCGGTGCGAATGATGGTGTCATGAACAACATAATGAAAGGATCATTAAGATGGTTTGAATATATGGAAAGAATGAATGAAGAAAGAATGCTAAAAAAAATATATGTTAATGATGTAGATGGAACCAGAAATAGAGGAAGACCGAGGAAAACGTGGCACGATCAAATAAATCAAATATTGAATGTCGGCCATGTGAGGAGTCGGAGAAATCGACGCGCGTGCATGACACGATGTATGAATGTTAAGGAAGCGATAAAAATATGCCAGGAAAGAAAAGTGTGGCAGTCCATTCTTTCTGCCTACCCCTTCGGGGAGACGGCGTGATGGTTAGTTAGTTAGTTAGTTAATTTAATACATTTTTTTCAATTATTATTCACTACACAGCTTTAAAAACTAAACACATTTCATTTTAAAAATTCATTGTTATATTGAAGGTAATATACGAGTATTATAATTGATTCTCTCTTTAAGGCATTTTGATCTTCCGTATTTCTTCACTTAAACTTTGATGCCACAAAGGAGAGAAAAATAGATTACAAAGTTGTTTCTCCTTTTTTAGTTTCTCGTAATACCTGCTTCATTTTTCATTCCCTCTTGTGAAAACGGTGATTCGGAGGGGACAGACAACCGTCAGCACGGACAAGTAAAAGTCTTTCTGTTTATTTTGTAAAAATAGATTGGAACAACGCGAGGCGTCCTTTGTTGTGAATAAGCAGTCGTTTAACGGGTAGTGTTATATATTGGAAAATTATCACTCTTGATTTTACTTACTCAAAGGAAATCAAAACGTTATTGAAAGTTATGAATAACAAACCAGAATAAGCAAGTTCTGTGCCTTTAGACATTATTATTTTAAGGGGTATCAGTAGAACCGTATTGTGTCTAATAAGTAAACAAAACATTTATCTGTAGTTTATATTATACTTGTAATGTACTTGTAAACAAAACGATGGAACTGATGTTGAAGTATCAATTGATACTGTTGAAGTATTTTGCAAATTCTCATTCGTGGTTTATCCAAAACTCTGCGATTTTTTATCTGCTTGAAACGATTGTACATATATTATTTCTTGGAAACATACAGTGATTGTTAATACACATACAAATGAACAAACTTACAGTTAAATAAAGACATTTTTTTTTTTAAATGGCCGAGCCATAGAGGGCTCCCTCCGCTTACCCGAAACTGTTATAGGCGCAGCGGCGCCTTTCGTCAGCTTCACTCGTGCACTCCCTAGGCCCGTCCCCCGTCCATGCGGGACTTACGTTAAAAAATATATATATATATTTGAAACCAAGGGGGACCCAGACCACATTTAAGCTACGCTACCCTCCCTCGATGTCCCGCCGTACACACATAGCAACACAACAGCAAAAGCAAATACACAATTGATACATAAATAACATATGTTAGAGAAAGAATAAAAAAAAAAGAAATAATGCACAGCAGGAGGCACAGGAGGGAGGGGAGAGACAAAATGCAGGATGGGGGAAATAAGGAAATTTATTTAATGTGTGGACAAAGGAAGGTAACATAGGAAGTTTATTCTACATATATTGAAGAGAAGAAAAATAATGCAATTGAACTAAGCAGGAGGAGGACGAGGTCCGGCATTGCGGATCAGTGTCCCCTCCCCCCAGCAAGATAATCGGCACCCCCTCAAAGGGGCATAGAAGAAATAAAGACATAGAAGGTTACCCGCCGCTTACCCGAAGATGTTATAGGACGCAGCGGTGCCTTTTCGTCAGCTTCGCTCAAACAATCCCTAGGTCCGCCCCCCAGCCACGCAGGACTTACATTAGCTGGAAATGCACCATTCCAGAAAAAAACTAAAAGGCAAAAGGGTATTGAAACGATTCGGTAAATGATGTAATTAAATCAATTGTTTTCATCCTTCAGGCGTTTTATTATTTTTGCTTCGGGTTTTATCCGTCAGGCAACTAGTTGTTCGTTCACCATTATTCAAAAATGTTTTATGTTTAATTTGTTTTGTGTTTTTTTTTTATATTCTACATATTTCAAACGTATCATTCATTCATTCATTTCTCGGCGCTACATCCCGGTGTGGGACTTGGCCTCCTCCACAACGGTCCTCCGCTGACTTCTGTCTCTGGGCATCTCTCTCCATTCCCCAGCTCCTTCCATTTTCTCCCAGTCTTGTTCCACGCAATCCGCCCATCTTTTCCTCGGTCTGCCTCTTGGTCTCTTTTCGCGAGGCACCCATCTGGATATAATCAAACGTATAATTATTTTAAAATTTTATTAACAGGAAAAATCACATTTGGTGGAAATCTTTACAGATCATGTTTATGTACTAAAGAAGACAATATATTTATCTGTATATAGACAGACCTAAGTAACTAAGCATAAATGAACAATCATTGCGCAGTGAAAGCCATGTCGAATAGCTTTGTGGGAAAATAAATAATAGATTCCACAATAATATTAAGGAGCTCCTTTCAACCCTTCAATATGAATACAAGATGGTCAATATTTATTGTTCAAAGTCTAAAGCAAACACGAGTATTGATTACCTAGAATACAAAATCGCTATTCCCCTCACAAAGTTACAGAGTTACCGTTTATCTTGGGTTCTAATAAGCATTTTCTTTCGTAACTAATAACTTCCCCAAGAGTATACAATTAAATGATATAACCATGTTTTTAAATTTAGAACGTACTTTAAAAATAAACAATATATTTTCAGTATTATTAACTGCAGAAATAACAAACACATTTATATCTATGAAGACAATAGTATTTATGTATAAATTTTTATGATTTCTGTTTTGATTTTGTAGATTTCCAGAATTACTTCGCGAAATATTTTCTGGAGAAAAATATTGTAAAAACTAAACACTCTTAGTTTTTTTTTATATATAGTATGAAGCACTCACTCTATAGTTAGACATTTTAAACTTAAAGACAGACACAAAATAATAAAACATTTTATATTTAACCCACAGTATGGTTATTATAATTGATACCAACTGGCTTCGCTTGGACCCAAGCTTCGTCAAAGCAGTATAACAGCAGCAGTATAACTAGTGATGAAGATTAGATCCAAGTAAAACTAGTTGCCATACATAAATACGAAGTGTTTTATTATTTTATATCTATAAGTTTACACTTAGTATCATTATTGTTAATATGGTTTTATTTTATTTCTTTATTTATAAATAAACAATAGTTTCATTGTATCCCCATGAGCAGAAAACTCATTATGAGACAAAAAGGAGGATTGTATAATATTTTACTGTTTAATGTTTTCCATGTAAGTAATTTTCTTAATATTGTCGTAACATGAAGAAATTATTCTTTAACATATAAATTATAAAAAAAAAAATTAATCTCTAATTTGATTTGATTTAAGAAAAAGGCAATTCTGATGTAAACAATCTTTGATTGAAGTTAATTTTAAATAATAATTACATAAAACGATGGTTTTATAATAACCACTTCTACATTTTGTCTTTATTTTGACAGCGACCGGTTTCTCCAGACTAGCTGACATCAACATACCGGTTTGGTCGAGTCTGTGATGCCATCTAGCCTGTAACCGTTTGCTGTCGAAATAAAAACAAAAGTGGAAGCAATTATTAAAAGAACATCGTTTTATTTAATTATTATTTAAGATGTAAAACCTTTGAAATATTGGAAAAAACAGTGTTTTAATTGATAAAAAAA
The DNA here is from genome assembly GCA_022606425.2 of Lepidostoma basale. Classification (NCBI taxonomy): domain Eukaryota; kingdom Metazoa; phylum Arthropoda; class Insecta; order Trichoptera; family Lepidostomatidae; genus Lepidostoma; species Lepidostoma basale. Next base: position 85,269 of record JAHDVF020001256.1, read on the forward strand.
AATGTTACCAAATATATAGTACGTCAGTAATATTGTAGTACAACTCGTATTGTTGACCACCAGAACGACCACCAAAGAGATGAAGAGAATGCTGGTCGTCTTCATCATAGGAAGAAAGTTGAGCACTGCATAAACAGATCGGAACAATCAGAAGAAGAAGAAGAAGTACGTCAGTTTGCGCTAATGATATTACATATACGCATTTTCTTCATGCGGTACCTAGAGAGGTAGCTTAAAACAAAGAATTTCAAGAGAGAAGGTTCAGAACACTACACTGTTCAGGTACACAGGTTAGGGTAAATGGGTGTAGATTGGAGGGCCCGCTTGACACACTGGCGCATGCGAGAGTTTCATTAAGGACCGAGCCGCGCTCCTCAGAGAGTCCATTTCCGCAGCCGCCAGCCACAAAGGCCGCAGCTTCCGGTTCCTATAACCACCAATCCTCCACCTTGGAGCCACGGCTATTACACCATCAGACTTCATTGGCAAAAACAAATTCAATTACACCATCAAACATATTTTACGAAAAAAACATTTTATGATTTTTTGTGATGTATCGCATATAGATGATTTGACTTTTTTAAAGAGATTTTCGATGTTAGTAACTCCTTAACTAACTAACTAACTAAGTCATCTCTCAGAAGAGGTAGGTATACACATTTTTAATTCTGAAATTTATTTATATACTCGTATATACATTTATCATATTAATTAAATAGATCTGTTTGTCTTATAAGGACATTTTCAAAATCCGATTGCTTCAGATTTAAAATCATTTATCTAACTTACTTACCATCGCGCCGTTTAGGGGTACGCAGAGAGGATGGACCGCCACACTGTTCTTTCCTGACATATTTCTCTCGTTTCCTCTACATTCATACATCGTGTCTAGCACGCACGTCGATATCTCCGACTCTTCGTGCGGCCGGCAATCGTCTTCCTCAGTCTACCTCTATTTCTAGTTCCGTATACATCGTAAACATATACATTTTTCACTAGACTTTCTTCATTCATTCTTTCCATGTGTCCAAACAATCTTAATGATTCTTTCAATATTTTGTTCATAAGACTTCTTTCGCACTGTATTCACTTATTATAACTAACTAACTAACTAACTATCACGCCGTCTCCCCGAAGGGGCAGGCAGAAAGAATGGACTGCCACACTTTTCTTTCCTGCCATATTTCTCTCGTTTCCTCAACATTCATGCATCGTGTCATGCATGCGCGTCGATTTCTCTGACTCCTCACGTGGCCGACATTCAATAATTGATTTATTTGATCGTGCCACGTTTTCCTCGGTCTTCCTCTATTTCTGGTTCCATTTACATCATTGACATATAATTATTTTACCATTCTTTCTTCATTCATTATTTCCATATGTCCAAACCATCTTAATGATCCTTTCATTATTTTGTTCATGACACCATCATTCTTCACTTCTTATATTTTCATTCGACACTTTATAATACACAGAGTATCCACACATTCCTCTAAGAGATCTCATTTCTACTGGATTTATTCTACTTTCATCCTTCTTTTGCCAGTACCATGCTTCGCTTCATACATAAGGGTCGGTAGAAGAACACCATTGTACACTGCCATTTTAGCTTTTCACTTCTTATATTTTCATATACCTATATTATATTTACGATGTTAGCATTATATTGTACTATTTCTTAAATGTCGATAAAAAAGCAAATTTTAGATATGTATGAAGGTTATGTATCTAAAATTGTAAAATTATACTTTGGAAAAAACTTATTCTGATGATAGCGCTGGTATGATCGCAGTAACTTGGAGTACTGCTCCATTATTTGGAACCCCAGAAAAAAATATGCTTTTTTTTAGCGCCGTTTTGTGCGCACGTAAAACTGGAAATAAGGAACTATAAAGGATCCAGAAACGATTTTTGAGATATTTGGATTTCAGCACTCTTAAAACATGTCGAATTATCTTTCAAGGTAAGCATTTTTTTCAACTATCCAGGAATACTGAGAGAACAATCTATACGTTCCCCACAGCTATAGCAGAGCAAGGGGACATATCACATTTTATGTCCCAAATTGGCGCGCAGAGGCGCTTCGAAGTTCTTCTGTATTGAAAGCGACTCGTCTTATAAACGGGGTGCCAAAAGAGAAAGACCTCTTTGGATGCAATTATAGCGAATTCGTGAATGCCCTTACGATAGGAGCATCAAAGAGATAATTGACATATTTCAATTCACATTGTTGTTCCTTTTGATGTCCTTTTTTTCACGCTATATGTCGATTTTGCTCGCACTGTAATGATTGTAAAGAGCTTTTCAACAAAATAATAATAATAATATAATACTCATGGTTAATACAAAAACTAAGTACTATTAAAAAAAATACATATTAATCTTTACTTGAAACTCCGGCAAAGAATAATTAAATGTTATATATGGTTTGTTCTACTATATGGCTGCGAAACCTGGACTCTGAAAGTGAAAGTAATGAACCGGTTGAAAGCGTTTGAAATGTGGATATACCGCAGAATGCTCCGTATACCGTGGACCGATAGGGTCAGTAATACGTACTGCAGAGAGCCAGAGCCAATTGAGAGCTGTTGTCGAGTGTGAAAATTAGAAAGGTCTCATATTTGGGTTATGTGCTAAGGGGAGAAAAATACCTCCTTCGACTGATATTAATGGGTAAAGTGGAGGGACGTCGGGAAGTTGGTAGAAGGCAGCTGCCCTGGCTGCGGAACATCAAAGAGTGGACAGGAATAAAAAGAGTTCAGAACCTGTTTCAAGTGGCGCAGGATAGAAATGCCTTTGCTGCAGTGATCGCCAACGTAAGGGGGACCTGACACGACACCGAAAGAAGAAGAAGAACATGTTGATCAATATGTAATATAATGGGACATGCATTTATTATTGAAATTTTTCCTTTTAAAAAAACTATTACGGGAACATCTCTATAAAATAAATTTGATAGTGTAACAAGGACCCACGGATGACGTCACGTGTAAATTGCCCTCCCTTAAGAAAAAAAAATCCCAAAAATGATCCAATCGGCATAACGACTGCGGCATTTATTCAAAGCGGAATCATTATGAGTCTTTTTATGCGTATAACCTTGGGTGATAAAGAGTTTCATCGGGAGTATTACAGAAGAGAGTAGAATTCAATTTACATTTGTGTAAACTGTTCTTTGATATATGTAGTGAATATATTGCTTCGGAGAAAAAGCTTTATTTCCTGAAACTGAATTTATTTCTACACTTAGCCACCGGAATATGATGTTTTCAAAGAATATTCTCTAACAGCCCTCCCATTATCCTGTTTGGAAAAGAAAATGGTGTATTGAAATATGTTTCTTTAGTTTTTCGTCTTCAAATACATTATTAAGTATTGACTTTAATCAGAGAAATATGAACCTACTTCTGTTATTATGGTTTTATGTAATAAAGTACCTACCGTTTTTTTACAAACTTACTGAATAACCTAATACAAATCTTGAGATTAACACTGTAACTAAAAAACTGTAAAAAAAAAAAGAATTCATCAATGAAAGTGAAAACGGTCGTTCACAATGGAGTTCTGGTTCCAACCCTAATGTATGGAAGCGAAGCATAGAACTGGCAGAAGAAGGATGAGAGCAGAATAAACGCAGTAGAGATGAGGTCCCTAAGACGTATGTGTGGTAGAACAATATACGACAGAATCTCAAATGCTGATATAAGAATGGAATGTAGAGCGGAAAAAGGTATTATGAACAAAATTATGAAAGGATCGCTACGTTGCTTCGGACATATGGAGCCCATGGATGGAGAATGAATGGTTAAGAAAGTATACATTAATGATGTAAATGGAGTACGGAATCGAGGCAGACCGATAAAAACATGGCATGACCGAATTAATCAAATTTTAAAGGTTGGTCATGTTAAAAGTCGGAAGAATCGACGTGCGTGTATGACTCGCTGTAGTATGTGGAGGAAGCTAGAGAGGTGTGCCAGGATAGAGTAGTCTGGCGATCCACTCTCTCTGCCTACCCCTGATGGTTTGTGTGTTTGGTTGTTTGTTTTGTAAAAAAAAAAACGAGAAAATTGTGTTTTTAGATTCGAGGTCAAACCATCATCATGCTGTTAGCATAAGTAGGTACTATTAATAAGAGAAGTTAAGATGTTTATTTCTTACATATGAGAATGGCTACGCGCAAAGCTGAAAGAAGTTGGAAATTGTTTCTAAGTTTCTGCTAAACAGCTCAGTTGAGAAATAATATTTTAAGATACATTTTTATAGCATTAGAAAGCCCCTTCAACGAGAAGTCGATTAATGCAAATAACTCAAAACCGCCCAGTTTCGAGTTACTTAGTTTTACTTAATTTACGTCTACTATTCTTCTACTTCTTCTTCTTCTCCTTATAGACCTTTGGTCTGTTCCTGAAATCAGGCTGGCCACTCTTGGGAGGTTGACTCCTAACTATCTCTCCATCTCTTCGGCGGTCTTCCGGGGGACAGCAGCCGGCAGGAATCTGATGCGCCACAGCGTGTGGGATTCTGGTGGGATCCATCCTCTGCACGTGCGCATTCCAGTATCTTCTGCGTTGTCTGCCCCATCTCACGACATCCTCCACCTTGCAGATACACTCATCCTATCTCGAATAGTCCTTTCTGCTATCATCCTCAGCATCCTCATCTCTGCCACCCGTACTTTAGCCTTCGTTCTTGTGGTATCCGCTCTGGTCTCAATGGTATATGTCAGTATAGGCCTTACGCAGGTTTTATATATTCTGACCTTACTGTCAGTTCTCATATACTTGTTTTTACATATTATATCCTTGAGACAACCTGATACCGCCGAAGCCTTGTTGACTTGTCCTATTATTTCAGTTACTATTCAATTAGATTATTTATTTTTCATTTTAGCACAGCGTAAGAATAATTTGAAATAAAACCGATTGCTAGAAAATTTGTTCTATGTTTATTCAGATAACTTTTCATGCTTACGCTTAAACTTGTTTGACTCTGTTATAAGAAACCATTAATATTAGAACACGTTTTATTTCCGGAATAACCAAAACCATCAAACATGAAATAAACTATTGCCAACACAAACCTACAGGTGGTGGGAAGGGTGGTGTGAGCAATTCCCGTGTATCACCGCAACCACCTCGGCGGTTCATTTACCATAATAATTACCGCGAACAACTAGTTTATATAATAACTTATTGAGGCGCGCTCGTGACACCTAACACCAACCCTTCATTTTGAACAAACTACCTTTGAATTTCATGGAAGATAGAAGAAAAAGAGGTGAAATTATTAATGACATTTATCTCTTCACTCTTATCAGGGGATTCTTTGAGAATTCCGTCATCTTGGAGGCTATCCATATTTATGTTCCGGATGGTTATCTTCGACAGCGTCAGCACAGACTGTTTTATCTCTCAGCATGCGGAACCAACCTGCCTCTTGTGGTGCCAGTGGGGAGAGCAATCAAACTGCTGAACGTGGTCGCTTCGGAGATCGATGTCTTTCATATTCGTGAAAGTACGTTCAGAAGACAAATACTCTTGACTTTCCTAATGTCGAACCATCTCTCATCCTGGTATTTTATATTTATTATATTTTACCTGTTCTCAATAGATGACTTAAACTATAATAATTGTTTATAATATATTTTGAGAAAATAAACTGATTTGCTTTGATTTGATTTATTCAGTTATTAATACAGCACGATGTAATTAACCTTGACTACGGTCATCATTGTGAAAATTATATTTAAATCTCAGGTTAAATCTCTTTCCACTTCTTTTAAATTATCTTTTAATATTTAAAAATACAATTTTATTTATTTATTGAAGATATGTCCAGCAATAAATATAAGAAAGGGGGAGATTAAAATTAAGTAAGAAATATGAATCAAACATCAAACTATTCCATTTTTCCTATATACGCTTATTCTGTTAAACAAGCACCTGGAGCAATATCAATAAAATTATGTTTTACAATGATTTCCGGTGTTATTAGTAGAATTTTGGCTTAATTCCACATCGTCCACATTTACCTGCTACCCATGTCCTCTTAGTACTCGTATGCTGATACACTGATCTAATTCAGTAAATTTGTATCTTAATTAATTTATATTAGGTGTATAAAATAAATGCTCTAATAAATTTTCTATCATTTAGGGTACGGCCACACCGAAGTGCCTGGGTCGGAGGCTAGGGGGACACCTGGCGAACCAACGTATGGTGTATTATGGGACCGGCCACACTATAAGGTTCGCGCCAAGCGAGTGATCACAAGCCACCTGCGTAAAGACGCCAACCTAGCCTCCGACCCTGGCACTTCGGTGTGGCCGTACCTTACGATACGTCTCTTAAATTACACAACCATAAAAGGGCTAAGTATAATATTAAATTACAATTATCAATCATATATTTATTAGTAAAATACTGAAAATAAAATACATATTTCAGTTTTTTTCGAACACTTTGAAACGAGACATAACAAATATAATTTATTACAGTAATAATTTTAAACTGAAGATTGGCTTTTAGGATCTACCTACATTACATTTTTTTACGCAAACAATTTATATTGTCTATGGTTAAATATTTGCTGTCAAAATAGTTAACTGCTTATGGTAATTCAACTGTCAAGTAAATGCTGTCATTTTCATTGTTATTTTACATTCTTGACACGTGGATTTAAATAGATTCGCGTACTTCATTTTTTAGAATGATTGAGAAGAGTGAAAACCATGTTGAAACAACATATATTTCTACTGCATGCAATCGAACACCGTCTTGTGCCGATTGGAATTCAGGAAATATAATGTGTTTTGGCGCCGCGAATTCCGTAGCACTATTTGATACAAATGCAAGTATAATTTTTTTAAAACATAGCTTATAATATGTTTTATGTTGACATGCATTTACATTTTAATATGATCTTTCATTGGATATTCGTTTTATTTAATTTTTTGGGGAGGGCTTTTACATAACCTAACTTTAATTTACAGTATAATGGCAGTGCCAAAATCACAAACACTTTTGCTGGCCACAAAGGAAAAGTGAACAGCGTGCGATGGGTAAGGTCTGATGCCAGCACAATCAGTAATGACTTTGTTTCTGGATCAGTGGATGGTACGGCAATAGTATGGACTAAGTCGGGCGACTCCTATGCGCCTTCCGCACATTTGACCGATCACAAGCAAGGTGTCACGGTGGCTGATGCGAGATACATTACAGTACAAGATGTCAAAACATTATATGTCGCTACAGCATCTGTTGATTCCTCTGTAAAAATTTGGAAAAGAATTGAAAGTGAAGGTAGGTTTAAGTAATATTTTGCACAAACTGTCTTATAGGTTTGATTAAAACTCATTATTTTGTAGTAAGCTTTTCATCTTTGTTCAATAATCAGGTGGTGCTCTAATGAACAGAACACTTGGCTCACATGACCCGTTTTCTTCTTAACCGTCGCGTTGCCATGTGGTCAATTGAGTTTCCACTGCCAATTTAAAGTTGATTTTCTTAAAACCTATGGACCCTAATATTATAAAAAAAATTGTAATCCTCCATTGAAGTGTTCTCAATATTTCGTAATAAAAAAAAAAGCAAAAAATTACTTCCTTCATCCCAAAAAAAAATATTTTCTAAGACTGCCCTCACCTTCATTCGTGTTAAGGTAGAATTTGTTTTGCTAATATTTACAACTTTATCAAAAGTGACAAATACTTACTCGCTGTTTTCAACGTATTATAAATTATATGTTTGGCCTTTTCTCATAGGTACGTAATAATACCGACTGTGGACGGAAACGCAGCACGCAACTTAATAATATCAGAACTGTGAAAATATTAACACTTTACCAAAAGGGACAAATATTAATATGTACTCGTTGTCTTGAACGTACTATACATTTTGCCTAGGTGCCTTTATCATACGTAAAATCTCGTAAAGTCTCGCCCCGCCGGCCGCGGCGCGAGAAGACAAGTTTATACTTGGTGTCAGTCGCTCGTATGCTGTGACGCATTCCATATCAGAAATCGCATGGTTCCAGAAAAAATTAATAATGATATGTTTTTCAAATAATCCATGTATGTTATAGATATCGATCTATTCCTAATGAAATTCCCTACAAGATGACATAAATTAAATTTTGATTCATCGAGTCATATGCTTGATATTTAGATAAAGTTAGCGGTAAACTGAATTTACCACATGGGAGCGAGTGTTTTGTTTTGAACACGGTACGTTAAGGGTTAATAATCAGCTATTTTCTTCACATATTGAAGACTGTAAAATAAATTCTAATATCATTGTTTTAAATCTTTGGTATTATAAGAAAATACTTGAATATATTCTCCAAAGTGTCATTTTGGTGTGAATTTGCACTTGTCTTCACATCATGTGCACAAAAATGTAGCTCAGTAATACCTTTGTACGAAACAAGCTACCTCATCATCACAGATGGTGGAAGATGATCTCTCTGAATGACTCAAAAATGATTTTTGATGCATATTGTTTGCATACCAGTGAATCGGTTATTAAGCTCTGGTCTTCCTGGTATCCCTCAAAGTTTGAATAAGAAAATGTCCAATGCTTCTCTGATAAACCCCCATAGTTAGTTTATTGTTTATTTAACAATGATGTTGGAACCCTCATGTATGGAAGTGAAGCTTGGAGCTGGCAAAAGAAGGATGAAAGCAGGATAAACGCTGTAGAAATGAGATCACTGAGAAGAATGTGCGGGAAAATGTTGTATGATAGAATACCGAATGATGAAATAAGAGAAAAATGTAAGGCAGATGACTGCATCATGGATAAAATTAAAAAAGGATCCTTGAGATGGTTTGGACATATGGAACGAATGGATGAAAGAAGAATGGTTAAAAAGTTGTACACAAGCAGCATGAGTGGAAAAAGAAACCGAGGACGACCGAGGAAAACATGGCATGACCAAATTAATCAATTACTAAAAGGCGGCCACATTCGAAGTCGGAATAATCGACATGCGTGCATGGTACGATGTATGAATGTAGAAAAATCCCGAGAGGTATGCCAGGACAGAGCATTGTGGCGATCCATCCTCTCTGCCTACCCCTCCGGTGGAATGGCGTGATGGTTAGTTAGTTAGTAACAATGATGTAAAACTCCATATTAAATAATTAATTCAAATGAAAATGCCTGTTTTCTAGAAGTCTAAGGCATTATCAAATGTCTATTGTAGACATTAGATAATGCCTTAGACATGCGAGACATGTCATTCACATAAATCATAATAAAACTTCTAGAAAACAGACGTTTTCATTTGTATTCATTATCCCATAGTTAGGTTCAATTTGATAATACGACACATTCTTTGTGTTGAAATACCCATCTCCCTGGACATGATTTTTTGTTCGCGGAATTAATTTTTACAGATTGTTTTATTCGCGGCTTTGATGACTGCTGAAGTTCTTATGATTCGTGATCGACTACTTTATTACAGATCTTCAATATCTTGAATAGCCTTGAATCTAGTAATATTATATTACAATATACAAAAGAGTGATTCATACCCAAAGATCTTAAAGTAATAAAAATGCATCCATGCATCTTTCCTACTTTATGTAATGCAATTTCAGTGATATGGTCATATATAAATTTTTAGTATCATTATTTATTCTTGTGTTTATTGTTTTGTTTTTTTTTTTCAGATGTCAAGTGCATTCAAACTATTGAACTTGGAAATGGACTCTGTCTAACACTTCAACTTTTCATATTACCTACAGCTAATATCCCGATTCTAGCTTGTGGATTAGATGACAATAAAATACATTTGTTTGCGGAGAAAATCAATAACCAATATGAGCTAATTTTTTCTAAAGTTCAAGTTCTATCTGGACACGAAGATTGGGTTCGAGGCTTAGACTTTATTCAAATTGGTATGATATTTCCATGTGTTTTATGTTATATTTTTTTTTTCTTATTTTTTAGCTATTGTATTTATTATTGACATTATATATATTCTATCATGCAGCATGATGTGCCTGGTTTCTTATTACATATTACTCTTTTAAGATTGACTCTGCAATTTGCCAAAATTAATTTCACACATACCCTGTCAATAACTTAATATTTCACCAGTTCTGTTTTAAAATCAATTAAACCCTAAAAATATTATTTCCTGACATGTTTATTTGTTTTACGTCAGTCGAAGAAGATGACAAGATACGCGGATACATCCAAATCACAAAAACATCACTTCCAACCGTGAAAATCTACGCACTTATATGTTTATTTGTTATTTTTGCTCTTCCAGGAAAGAAAGTAATGCTAGCATCATGTTCCCAAGATACACACATAAGATTATGGTCTATAGAACCTCACATTGAAGTGGAAGTTACAGAAAATGATGGCCTCAAAATAGAAAAGAAACTTTTCTCATGTGGAGATATTGATTGGGCAGTTTCTTTAGACGCTATTCTATCAGGTCACGAAGGATGGGTGTATGGGGTACACTGGAACTACGGTAAGAACTCTTCATATAATGACACCATACTGTGTACCAGGGGTGGCCAACAAGCCGATAGCAATCGACCGATCAATCGTGAACCCAGTTTTGGTAGATCGCTCGTGATGTCTTAAATTATCTTGACTTTAGAAAATATCTTGTCTTCCTAATGTCGAACCATCTCTAATGCGTTCCTGGTACTTTGTTGAATTTTTATAATATTTTACTTGTACTCAATAGATACCTTAAACATTTTCCTGTTTGTAATGTCTTTTGAGTTAATTAACTGATTTGATTTGATTTGATTGAAATTAGAAATCGATTAGTCTACATCATAAATAGAGCACTAATTTAAAACCCTAGTTAGGGCGGCAGTATTTCGCACACCTTCTCCCCTCCTCTCCCACCCCTCACTTTGACTAAGCTTATGACAACTAGTCGATGGCGACACATTTTTTAAAATAAAAAGTACTTAATGTCCGCAAAAGTATGCAACAATATATCTGTAACTGATCACTCCCAGTCATCCAAACCCAAGTATACCCACTTCTGACTATTACCAGGCTTTTTAATTTCCCTGTTTTATCAAATACTAGCTGACCTGACGAACTATGTACCACCTCAGAATTAATAAATGTTGTGTTAATTTATTTGCTGAATTAAATTCAGTTATTTATTAAGTTCAATAAATGTGCAAAAATCAAAATGAAAAGTATTTGAAATACATTTATATGAATGTAATTCACATGGCAGCAAGGAATTTGCTTTATTGAAGCGAATCGAAATGATTCGCGTAACATTGTTACACTACATTCTGTTCAACTATTATATTTGCTGGATGGGATGCACTCGGGTAGATTTTTTCCGATGTTTTAATAGTTATTCTGCTATTCGGGATGGAGACAAATCCAACAAATCAAAATACAGTACACAAATTTCTTAACATCAAATTTAAAGAGTGGCTCATTTACTATTATATAATACTATACAATGGCGCACCAGATTTTTTTAATATTTCAATTATTATTTTTCTCATTTCAGATCCTAGTGCTGCAAATAAATTAAAACTTCTTTCATCCTCAATAGACAAGACTTTGATAATATGGGAACCGGATATTAGTGATGGCACTGAAGGTATTTGGATGGAGAGCATTCGGGTAGGGGAAGTCGGAGGAAATGGCCTAGGATTTTACGGGGGGAGGTTCTCTCAAGATGGTAATACTATTATGGGACATGGCTACGCAGGATCTTTCCATATATGGAAAAGGAAAGAGGTTAATTGAGATTGTTATTTAATATTTAAACTTTGAAATCGTCAATATTTTTATTTAACACGTTGACTGCCGGTTACAAGTTAACTGATAGTTTGTGTTAGGATGCCAACTATGAGTACTTTGTAAACTTACTAAGTTTGTCTAGCTCTTTGCACGCTAACGTATCAACTGTTGATACAGCAAAAAATCCATACTCACACACGGCCGTATCAACACTTGATACGGGAACTTTGACTGCTGATATTACAACGCTCTTTTGTCAAAAATGTATTTCCCGCTCACTTGGACATTCGTAGAACTATCACGATGCTGATATCTACAAGAATTTCTCAAAAATATAATTGTATTTCATAATAAAAAAAAACACCGATAATCAAGTGCGCGTCTTCGCGCCTACGAGTGCCATAGTTTACAATTTTGTCAACAGATGGCGTTGGTACTAATTAGCTATCTGCGCTTGTGCGCGCCGAGTAAATGTTAATGAATAGTTGCAGTAAAATTGGCCCTAATTACAAAAAAAAATAAAGAAAGAACTAAGTATGCAGTTTAGTTCTATACGAGTATGTAATATAGAACATAACTGCATACTCAGGTTTTTTTTTTGTACTTAGTGCCTATTTTGCTGCAATGTAATATTTTGAACACACGCTGAGTAAATAGCGCGACCACATTCGAAAGATACGGTATATTTTTGTATGAATTTTATGTTTTTGTTTTTATAAACATCTAAGAGTGTTGACACACGAGGATTTGTTTTCATATTGTAGAGAATAATCTGTTCTGTCTATATAGTCTAATAAATCATGTTATAGTCTAATAAACCATAATGCTATAATTTGACATTTAATTGCGTACATAGGTATTTGAAAATATGTGCCGCGTAGGGGTATAGATAAAACGGAGCAAATTAATGTATTCAAAAGGTTAATATAAATATGAATAGATAATCTAAGATAGACAGATTAAATTAAATTGGATTTTTTCACCGGAATCCTGAAGAGTAAGAATCTGTGGCAATCAACGTGTTAAAATATAATATGTTATACCGTCTTTAGACTATTAATTTTTTTTTATAGGGTACTACCTCCTGGGAGCCGGCTGTTGTTTGTGGAGGACATTATGATGAAGTTGTGGATCTCGGTTGGGAGCCTGAAGGAAACTTCCTTATCAGCATCAGTACAGATCAAACGACACGTGTGCATGCCCCGTGGGTGAGAGATGCATCACCCATCACCACGTGGCACGAGCTGGCCCGGCCTCAGATTCATGGTTTTGACATATCCTGTCTCGCAATAGTCTCCAAATTCTGTTTCGCCTCGGGCGCTGAAGAAAAAGTCATTAGGACATTCCAGGCTCCAAAAAACTTTGTTTCCAATTATCATCTAATCTGCAAGAACAATGACACTGACTCAGGTATGCTTTTTGTGTTATTTCCTCACCTTTGTGCAAATTAATTTTTTAATGAATCTACAAATAGAACATATGTACGAGTATACATAATAGAAATGATATTTCTTCTGAAGAAAAGGTTTTAAAAATTGTAAATCTTTATTATTTCTTGACTTTTTGATTATATGGCAATATGTATTCTAATACCGTGTTCTTATACTGACCGTTATGTATGGAAGCGAAGCATAGAGCTGGCAAAAGAAGGATGAAAGTAGAATAAATGCAATAGAAATTAGATCTCTTAGACAAAGTAAATGCAGTGTGAATGAAAGTGTTATGAACAAAATAAAGATAGGATCATTAAGGTGGTTTGAACACATGAGAAGAATGAATGAAGAAAGAATGGTAAAAAGGGTACATATTTACGATGTAAATGGAACTAGAAATAGAGGAAGACCGAGGAAAATGTAGCGCGATCAAATAAATCAAATATTGAATGTCGGCCATATGAGGAGTCGGAAAAATCGACGTGCATGCATGATACGATGTATGAATGTTAAAGTAGTATGTCAGTGTGTACTTTATGCGTAGCCCTTTGGGGAGACGGCGTGATGGTTAGTTCATTTATATATTCTAATAAAGCCATACTAAATTTTTTATATGTATAGTAGAACGTTGTTTATCCGGACATCGGTTAATTCGAACGTCAATTATCCGGACAAGCTCAGATGATGAGCGCCAAAAAAAGACGAGGAAATATTGTTAAAAATAACTCTGATTATTTTTCCAGTACTGTAGAGCAATATAAGCCTTTTTATGTACATGTACATCAATAAATGAGCCAAGGAAAAAAAATCTATTTACACCTTATTTTGCTTAAAGAATTAGCGCCTGTTTGACTATCCGGAAAAATCGGTATCCGGAACACCTCCGGTCCCAATTAATCCGGATAAACGACATTCTACTGTATTGTTTAATGTTTTTAAAAATTAAAAAGAAAATTATTTATATTTTCACTTCTACATATTATATTGTAGTAAATTGAATCTTTAATAATGACATTTTCTTTTAAATTTCAGCTTCTTTGGAGGGAGTTTGTCAAGGGGCCTCCGTTCCATCTTTGGGATTGTCAAACAAAGCAGTCTTCACAAATGAACAGCCCAATGTGAATACTGAAGAGAAACATGTTAAAGACCTTTATCCTGATTATTATTTTGTACCTATTGACTTGGAAGGTAACTTATTGCTTACATTTTTTTTCTATTATGTAGATCCTTTCATCTAAATTCAGACAATTAACAATATCTCCATCTCATCAAATGAGATTTTTTTTAATTGATAAGAAAGAGTACATCTGTTTTCTAGAAGTTTTATTTTATTTTATGTGAATGACATGTTTCACTTGACCAAGGCATTATCAAATGCAGGACATTTGATAATGCCATGGACAGGCGAAACATGTCATTCTAATCAAATATAATAAAACTTCTATAAAGCAGTCATTTTCATTCGTATTATTTATTTAATATGGAGTTTTACATCATTATTCAAGAAAAAATAAATGAGATTTTTTTATTCTTCAAAATTGTTTAAATTCTTTTGATTGATATCAATTTTCAGATTTTTGTATGCAAACACCTCAATTCATGTTTGATGTACTAATATTATATTTAGTGGGCTGCTATGATTACTCTACTATCAATCAATCTATGTCAAAAATAGCTTTTTGAATCCATAACAAATTTGATTAATTTTGTTCAAAGAACCACCAACTGAAGAAACGCTAATGCAGAATACGCTGTGGCCCGAAATGCACAAACTATACGGACATGGCTATGAAGTGTTCTCGCTTGCAGCCAGCAGTGATGGAAAATTCTTAGCTTCAGCCTGTAAAGCCACAACACCTCAGCATGCAACCATTTTAATATGGTAACAGTTGTAGCAAATATTTACTTATTCATTTATGAGCCTTAAAAATACATATCTATCTTTGATTTTCTGAATTATGCTTCACCATACCCATCTGATTACGGTACTACAGTATTACAGTATTACAATACTACTACAGTACTACAGTATTACAGTACACTATTACAATACTTCAGTATTACAGTACTACAATATTACAGTAGTCTCTCTTTATAACGATTCTCCCAATAACGATGAAATGAACGAGGTTTGTTTGGTTTTGGTAGTATTTATTCTATTTGTTCTTTCTTTATACTGATATTGCTCTCTCTTTATAACAATGGTATTTCAGTCGTTCAAGTGCCCCTTCTGTGCCACTACCTGAGTAGTTAATGCTGGTGCCCTAAGATGTGGTATTTCCCGGTATATTTTGTTTCCCACTCAAAGACCCTAGTTCTAACAACTCCCACCTATTATATTATCTATAAATAAATAAGTATTTTCTACATACCTACATAAAACACTATTTTTTTTCAAATTGAATGTAAGTATGAAGGCTGTTTATTAAGTAAGAGCCGTTTGAAAATATTAAAAAAACAAAAGAAATTTTTCAAAAAACAAATTTATTTTCAGATTCTACATATCGTCACCTGAGAGTAAGAAGGTTCCAACTGTCAAAAGTAAAAAGCTGAGAAAAATTAAGTTAAAGTTTTGTTGGTTTCGGTGTGTATCTTGGAATAAAAGGGTTCCATCTGAAACAGATGAAACTCTTTTACCGAGAAGCGTGAAAATTTTCTCTGGCGACAGTTGGAATAATAAAGTTCTAAGTGTAAATGAATCCTCTTACTCTCAGGTGACGATATGTTACATTTCTTTATTTTTCAACATTTTTCAACATTTGTTTAAACACTTATCATACCTTACAACTAGATTTTGAATACCCTCTTCATAGAAACTTGCCGCCTGCTCCGATAACCAAGAGGCCACGGCGGTTTTCACGTCTACGTCATTGTTGTAGTAGTTTCTTAAAGTTTAACTTTTCAGAAACATTCTTGTAGAGCACTGACCTTGACACTTCAGGAAAGTCGTCTGAAAGAATGCTTATGGTGAAGCGTCTATTCTCAAGAATTTTCGCTTCAACTGCAGCCACCTGTGATCACAGATGGGCGAATGGAGCGGGACTCTTCATGGAGGTTGTCACAGCCAGCTTTGAAGTATCTGACCTACTTACGCACTTTGCCTTCACACATGGCAGTAGCTCCATAAACTTCACAAATCTGCCGGTGAATGTCTGCAGCAGACAGTAAAAAAAACGTATCACTGACTGAACCTCGCATGGAGCGGGTGATTCGATAATCTTGAACATTTTAAAGACACAATACAGACCGTACAGGTTACGTACACAGCTGCAACTATGCATAGTTATTCCCAAGGAATGGCGGGACATGACGCAAGCACTCGTTGCGGCGCGCGTGCCACCTATTAGTATATACAACAAAACGGCCCTTACTTAAAAAACAGCCCTTCTAATATTATTGAAAGTAAATATTTACATTAACATAATAAATACGGTAACAATATTCAATGTAACGTATTATGTATTTGTTATATGAATTTATGGTATTGTACTTTTCAAATATTATTGAGAATAATTTTTTATTGACTTTTTTCAGGGATACCAAGACATGGATTCAGGTACAAAGTCTGGCCTCGCATCATCTGACAATAACCCAACTTAGCTTCTCCCCGGATAGTCAGTCCCTCGTCTCTGTTTCCAGAGACAGGCGGTGGTCAGTCTTTCACAGAAGTGCTGATGACAGTTTTACCCTGGCCGGTACGACTGACAAATCTAATGGAATCCACACTCGTATTATTTGGTGTTGCGCTTGGACACATGATTCTAATTTCTTCTTCACGGGTTCCAGAGATGGAAAGGTTAGAATTCTCTATTTTCTTTGGTGTTATTATATTCTGGGTTCGCTAATTATTAGTCTAGTGATATTATTTAAGTTCACTATGGTCAAAACAGTCACCTCTCAATTTGAGACGATTGAAATTTAACATGAAAGAGCTGAAAGGGTTGGATGTAGGTGCCAAAATGAGTGGAGTGTCAGTAAGCTGTCTCTTGTATGCGGATGATGCTGTCCTACTTGCAGACTATTAGCATGAACTACAAGTCCTAGTGAAGAGTATTTATGAGGTATGCATGCAAAATGATATGATGATGAATGTGAATAAGTCCAAGGTAAAGATTTTGGAAAAAGAAGAAATTAATAATGTCTGGAACATTAGCGTGAATGGTGAAAATTTGGCGCAAGTATTTGGGTAGTATGTTTAAAAAAGATGGGCGAGTGGAGAGGGATATTGAAAGAAGGGTTGGGGCAGGCAACAAAGTGAATGGTCCACTTAAAGTTGTCATCGCAAACAAAAACCTTTCCAAAAAGCTAAAATGGCAGTGCACAATAGTGTTCTTGTATCGGTGTATGGAAGCGAAGCGTGGAACTGGCAAAAGAAGGATGAAAGTATAATAAATGTGGTAGAAATGAGATCTTTTAGACAAATGTGTGGATACTCTGTATATGATAGTGTCAAATGAAAATATAAGAAGTGAATGCAGTACGAATGATGGTGTTATGAACAAAATAATGAAAGGATCATTAAAATGGTTTGGACACATGGAAAGAATGAATGAAGAAAGAATAGTAAAAAAAGTATACTCGTATGTTATAGTAAAAAAGTATGTTATAGATTTAAATGGAACTAGAAATAGAGGAAAACGTGGCACGATCAAATATTGACTGTCAGCCATGTAAGGAGTCAGAGAAATCGACGCGCGTGCATGACACGATGTATGAATGTTGAGGATGCGAGAGAAATATGTCAGGAAAGAAAAGTGTGGCAGTCCATTCTTTCTGCCTACCCCTTTCGGGGGGAGACGGCGTGATGGTTAGTTAGTTTAGAAAATTAACATTTAGAAATGTATTTGTGTATTTTAAAATACACATAATGATAAATAATATTCATTAGCTTGCATGTATCTCCTTTGAAATTTAATAATGCTAAGCGTAAGCAAACTAGTATACACACAATTATTTATTTATTAAATGGTGTATTTCAGTGATAAAAACAGTATTAAAGTAACATTGACCGATGAGGCATTCACTTTGTAGTCTATTATTTGTATTAAAAATAACAGTTAATAAAAAGCGTCTTAAAATTACACGAATTATCGTTAAATAGTTCAAATGTTGAATGTTTATTTAGGGTTTTAACTTTTTAACTTTTTTTCAGATCGTTATGTGGGGTAAATCGAATAATCCTTCAAATGAATCATCGACAGGCCCTTACTGCAACGTGACCCTTCCCTTGGAATTAAAATCTCAGTCCGTCACAGCCATTTCTACAACTTCAAGCAGTTCAACAGAACAATATATTCTAGCCGCTGGCTTTGAATCGGGATTAATTTCTCTTTACATAACAAATCATAGACTATCTGGGAAAGAATGGAATCTCATTATAACATTGGATAACAAGTAAGAAAAGTTATTACTTCTTTATTCGGCTTCACTTCGTCTTCTGGATTCATTCATATTTTAATAAATACTCTTGGTATTACAACCCTTAATTTCACTTAACGTGTTAAAATTGTGTACATTTATAAAGGTTATGTTATAACTTATAATATATATCTGTGTTTTGTGAAATAATACCAAGTAATACCAAGTGTAATTATATATAATATTATATTCAAATGTGTTGTTTTATTTGGGGAACATATTGCCTCGATAGCAATGTATACAACAACAACAAATCATCACACCGTTTCTCCGCAAGGGTTGGCAGAGAGAATGGACGGCGACACTACTCTATCCTGGCACACCTCTTTACCTTCCTCCACATTCATACAGCGACTCATACACCCACGTCGATTCTTATGACTTTGAGCTTACTACTTGACCAACCTTTAAAATTTTATTAATTTGGTCATGCCATGTTTTCCTCGGTCTGCCTCGACTCCGTACTCCATTCACATCATTAACGTATACTTTCTTAACCATTCTTTCTCCATCCATGCGCTCCATATGACCGAACCAA
The DNA here is from genome assembly GCA_022606425.2 of Lepidostoma basale. Classification (NCBI taxonomy): domain Eukaryota; kingdom Metazoa; phylum Arthropoda; class Insecta; order Trichoptera; family Lepidostomatidae; genus Lepidostoma; species Lepidostoma basale. Next base: position 104,408 of record JAHDVF020001256.1, read on the forward strand.
CGCAGTGATCCTTTCATAATTTTGTTCATAATACCTTCTTCCGCTCTACATTCCTTTCTTATATCAGCATTTGAGATATAGATTATTGTCTATATATAGATTATTAGAATTCGGAACACGAATTTGTATATTATTTGGAGCAAGAATTTGCCACCTAAACTTTTCTTACCTATATCTACAACAGACCATGACGCCATTTTCTCCAAATGATTTAGCAGAGAGAATGAACTGCAACACTACTCTATCCTGACAAATCTCTTTAGCTTTTTTCACATTCATACGGTGATTAATGTTGATTTTTAAAATCACTGTATGCAGATATCTGCATTTATAGGATTAAATACAATTATCATCTTTAATCATTGCTTAAATATGAATTTTGTATTTTCAGCATTGCACACCACCTCACCGTCAAGAGACTATCATTCAGGCCCAAGAAAAGTTCACCGGATCCTGATTCAAACTCACTCCAGCTGGCTAGCTGCTCTTGTGACCATTCAGTTAAAATCTATGATTTTAACAATAGTATTTTTAATATTTAACTTATGTAAATGTATGTATGTATACTTCTCCTGAAAATAAAACTGTATTTTTTGGATCCCTAACATATCAATAACTTCTACAATAACATACAAAGGTGCTAAGTATCTGAAAAGTCAAGAGATTTTTATTCTACTATTTTTTTTTTTATTAAAGTACGTTGTGAACCAACTATAATTAACCATCGTGCCATTTTACTGTGGGGGTAGGCAGAGAGGATGGACTGCCACACTGCTGTCTTGACATACCTCTCGAGCTTCTACATTCTCGTTAATTTTTCCAACTTCAAATGTTGTATGTTGGAATAAGTCTTGAAATGAAACAAAGGTATTATTAATAACATTATATTTGGTACCATGTCAATACATGAAGAAACTGCACAGTGATAAGTCAAGATAAACCAAGGTACATGATGTTGGAAAGATAATATGAAATATAACATATAACATTAATACTTTTTTCGTAAATTTTTTATTTACAAAAATAATTTATATTTATTCCCAATAATGGAGCACCGATCATTATGACATAAACTGAAATCTCCTATCACAAAACAGAAACATTCACCCCTGTCTCGCATGATCTGGTGAATATATCCTTAAACTAATATCAAATTCCAGAGAGATCGCACTTACAATACACGACTATATAACGTTATATGATTTCCTGCAATCAAATTGACTCAAAATTTTTAATAAATAATATTTTTGAAGTGAACACGAGCAAAAACTAGCCAAACCAACAAACAAAATCTAATGGCCAACAGTGAAAGTATGCCAGCAAGTGAGATATACATATATAACCCCTTTAGAAACAATATGCAAAGCATTAATAATAATGAATTGGATGATTTATTGAGCGCCATTTTTGCACTGTAGAAAAATTCTCTATTTTATGAACTAATTAAAAATAAACATATTTAGGTATGAGGACCGCACTTGACGCAGTCAATCAACATATACATTAGGATAGAATAATTTGAAAAGGTGGGTTTTGAGTCTGGATCTAAACTCAGACAGATTCTCAATTCACTTGAGGTCTGCAGGAAGATTGTTCCAGATTGAAGAGCCGGTTACTGCAAAGGCTTGGTCGCCAAAATTTGTGCGAGAACAGCGTTTTGGCAGACAATCTACCGATGGGTAGATTGTCTGCCAAAATCTGCGATGGCAGAAGACTTAGCTGATCGTAATGTAGACTGCCTCGCATTCAAGTTCTCGGTGATGCAGATATAAGCTGATGCCATTCCAGGCAACGCCTTAAAGACCATCCAACAGAGCTTGTTTTAAAATCAAGTGGTAACATTGTATTATATTATTTTATTCATAGACCGAGATGGTAACAAACTCTCATTGAATGTGATGATTCGGAAGATCTCATATTTGGGATATCTATTGTGAGATAAATATCACATTTTTCAAACGATATTAACGGGTAAAATACATGATTGCCGAGGAGTCAACAGGAGGCAAACATTCTGGCTAAGTAATATAAGAAATTGAAGCAGAATAACATGTGTGAAGGAATTGTGCAAGATAGAGAAGCATTGGCAACAGTGATTGCTAACGTCACGGGGACCAAACACGACACGCAAAAAGGAAAAAAGATGTATTGTTTACAATATGAGCATGTTCCCAATTAAAATACATATTTTTTTATATGCCAAAAAGTTTTGTGCGAACACAAGCTCTCAGAATTTTAAAATTATAATCATTTCATGTTTTGATATAACGCAGAATCCGATAACATGAATTTTCGCTACTTTAGCATCAGACTCATAACGACTTACGGAATTGAAGCAAGAGCCGAAACTGTCAGAATAAAATATTGTGACCTATCGTGGAACGATTCTGGAGGAGCCACATCGAGAGGATGGACCAGTGAGGATTCCCAAGATCATGATGCATGAAACCCCAGAAGGCCGTCGACCACAAAAGAGATGGAAAGAAAGTTGGATGTCTACATCACAGAACCAAAATTGATATCCTACCTGAATAGATCGTGAGATCTATAAAAAGAATAAATAGAAGAAGAGGTTATTTTTTATTTGTTTTGATTAGGGAGTTTCGCATGTGTATCCTTCATTTACAAACCAAATATTTACATACTTCAATTTCATTTATACTCTTTATATAATCTACTAAACTAAAACATGTTATAAATTTTTTTTTTACTTTAATGGGTATATGACAAAAAATATATCAAAGAATAGAAGCAGACATGCATGAGTTGGATCACAACGTTATCAGAAGGATGGATATTGTTCCAGATGTTTTGATCTTGATATGCAAATGGATAAAATACCATATACTTCAGTGTTTTACATTTGAAGGAAGTGGATGAAATTACGCAAAATATAATCATAATTCAACATCAAATTATAAATAGATGATTAATGATTTATACAAGATGATAATTTTTTAAATAAAAATTCGAAAAATATAAGCAGTGTTTCTCAACCTTTTTAGTGTCACAACTCCCAAAGAGCCAAAATATTAAGAAAAAAAATTCTATGATCATTTGAAAACAATTTGCTTTTGTGTGTTAACAATCTCGATCCACGTATAGAGTAACTCTAACCGTCGCCATAATAATTAATAATTAATATTAATAAAAATATTTGTTTTCTAGAAGATTTATTATATTTTATGGGAAATGACATGTTTCACCTTGCTAAGACACTATAACATGCATTATACCTTATAAATTTGATAATGCCTTAACAATTTGAAACATGTCATTTCCATAAAGTATAATAAAACTTCTAGAAAAAAAATGTTTTTATTCGTAATAATTATTTAATATGGAGTTTTATATTATTACTCAAGAGACAATAAATATATAAAAATTATTAATAATTTCAAGCAACTTTAGCTATTTTATTCAGTTATTATTACTTGGTAAGATATGTGCCACTTGATTTTAAAACACGTTAACTACGGAGCACTGACCGGGACATTGGTAAGGGGAGAACCCAAACGGAGGACCCCTGTCCAGGTCAGGCCATACACCCTTGGATTTAAATCCGAACGGTATGGAGTCTGATCTGGAATGGGATCCACCGTTTTGATTCTCCCCTTACCACTGTCGGGTCAGTGCTCTACAGTCAATGTGTTAATGAAAGTATTTTTCATATATTCATGTTTCATGGACAGATTAAGACACCCCGTGCATCTCACCACGGACCCCAGGTTGAGAAACGATGCTCTATAGATATGACAATAAAACTGATTTTATAAATTGATTGCATATACATCATTGTAGATTTGTATGTAAAAATAAAGTTGTAATGATTTTTTTTTATTCTATTTTCTAAAATAGATGGTTTAAAAACAATTTGTTAAGGAAATGCTTGATTGTGTCTCAGTATTACGTACGTTCTATATTTAACAGCAATTACCCACAATAATTATTGACGAACCAAGAAATTCTGATAATGTATACATTCAGAAAAAATAATAATTAAATAAAAAGATTTCATAAACTTCCAATATTTTTCTCCTCACAAGTTTATTTTGACTTGAGAGCTGTAAATAAATAAAAATTGAGAAATATATAATACAAATTAAAAAGCATAACTTTTATAATCAAAATTATTTGTAATAAGTGTATGCAGCGTAATATAATAAGTAGATAAGTACGCAAAAAATTTGTACTTATTAGAAACTAAACATAATTCGTGTTTTTAACATTTATTAAAAAATATTCCTAAAAGGATTTGTGTATTAGTAAAATTAAAGATTTGTTTAATTATTTTTTTTAAATGTGACATCGTTTTCACCGAGAATGGTCAAGACTAATAACCAAAACAGTCTTCTCAGCATGTAATAAAAGTGAATACGGGTGATCGGGAATGTGAATCCGAAACATGTAATATACCTAGCATACGAACGAGGACGTGAACAATTAGAGTGACTTGGTTCTAAACATGTAAAATGTTCAATATACAAAAATTTACTATCGCTAAATGTACCTATTAGAATACATAGACAGCATCTGCCTTCAGATTTCACTTATAAAGTCTATTCAATAATTATTTTATATACCCAATCAACAAATTATGCATTAGAAAACTAGTGAAACTTCGATAAACATGTGAAATAGTCTCCAGTCCGTCCAACCAAATAAAGACACCGACACGTCAATCGTCCAACACATCACACCGGCAAATCCAACTCAATAACACCGCGTCAAATCGGCGAAAGATCATGCTGTAATTTTTTTTCTAAGTTGAATGATGGATCCATATAACTTGATAGCCGGCCCGAGCTTCATTCCGAAGATATTGACGAGATCTTCCTGCGACAACATCAGCAGCGCTTCTCCATCGATCTGTCCTTTGCAGAACCCGAAGAGTATCTCTCGATTTTTAGCAACTTTTTCTACAAATTCCTGCACGTCAGCCTGGCTCCAGTTTCGGGGGTCAGCGCGGAGTGCGGGGCTCTGAAGCAGCTGGTCGAGGGGCGCACAGTGGCGGCTCCAAGCGGGCGGAGCGCACCAGCCCGGGTGTGGCATGTAGCCCGGCTCAAACACCGAGCGCTCCACCTTCTCTTGAGATACGGGGGACGAGGTTCGGCGGCGCTTCTTCGATTGGCTGCTGTTTGTTCCATCATCAGATTCCTACAACACTCGAGTTAATTAATATAACAATCCATTGTTTTGGCCAAAACACTATGATACTTCCACATTATTCAATGTTTCAATTTGGAATACTGTTATTATGCATATCACAATTTGTTAATATTTTTTTCCTTAACCCATATTGGCATCATCAGGTGTTAGAAACAACTGAGATTGGAGGATTGGTGGATATTATCAGGTATTACAAACAACAAGAGTTGTTTGTAACACCAGATAATGCCAACATAGGTTTGCAAAACAGCTGTCGTGACAATCTCTTAAAAATTAATTAATTGTGATATATACAGTGTTTCAAAATTAAAACATTTAACAATGCATAAAATATATTAAATCTTTATCCATCCAATGTATTTATTGTTGCCTGAACAATGATGTTTTACTCCATATAAAATATTTATCAATTCGGAGACATGTTTTATTTTAAAAAGTGACATTTTTTATCTTTTATGAAATATCCCACGTAAGGTGAAGCATGTCACTATAACATTTAATATTACAAAACTTTTCGAAAACATATGCTTTCATACTTAATACACACAATGTATGATCCCGCGAACCACGGGTAATGTGACCACCAACATTACCATCAGTGTCATAGCAAATAGAGAGTGGACGAAAAGCGAATTTCCGACGCAATAAAGCTGGATTCACTCAACTAAGTAAAGGCAACCCTAACAGAAAATCCTCTAGAAAAAACATGGGGAAAAGCAAGTCATCACTATAAAGAGGAATCAAGTGATGGCCACGAGTCTCGGGTAACCCTTGAACGGGTCAGGGGTACTAAGAATCTTCCGCTGACTCAACAACGCCGTTTCAAGCTGCCCAGAAAAAATATGCCTTCTCTCAAGTGGCAATGTTGGAGAGACCTGGAGAAGATATATTTATAAGCAATAGTTTTGAGTTTCAAAAACAAAATGTAACTAACCACTTCTGTTTTTATTTCATCCTCTTTCTTGAGTTTCACTGGACGGCCTTTGCTCGATATCCTTTAAAAAAAATTTAACATTAATCCTTGAATTCACAATTGTAAAATATATGATGAAACACAAAGTAAAAGTACAGTAGAATGTCCATTATCCAGACATCAGTTAACCGGAACGTCAATTATCCGGACAAGCCAAGTAATGAAAAAATGATTTAGCTGTAAAAAATTCGAGAAAATCTTGTTAAAAAAAATCTGATTATTTTTCCAGTACTCTAGAGAAATGTAAGCCTTTTTATGTACATGTACTACATACATACAGTGACGTACCTAGGGTTAACCAGTAAGACAAGCCTGTTCGACTTTTTTGTGTTTTAATATTAGTAGAGGGTCACGATAATGTATTTTTCCAGATTAAAAGAGTTTTATCTTTCTTAATTAATTGATTTTAAATCCCATTTTAGGCGCATTGTAAATCTATAAATTTATACAAAAAAAAGTCACCAAACTCATGTTCTTGTATAATATAATAATGTATTTATATATACAAGAAGAAATATAATTAATAATTAGCTGTAAATAGACAATACATAATAATAAATTGGTTAATACCGAAAAACGAATTATAAATAAATCTTTCTTTTCATAACATTTCAGCACATAACGTAAATGACAGATGACATTCTGACAATAGAAATTAAGTTCGTGACAAATCGAATAGTAACATACTTCAGAGTGATAAAGCCCGGCTTCAAATCCATACAAAAAATTGTACATATTTTCTGGTACCTATCATAACAAGTCAAAAATACAAAAGTGTGACAAAGACCCATTTACATTTTGAAGCCCATCGAAAACATGAAACAAAACATGTGGACGTAGGCGATTTCGCGTGCATCTCACCTACGGTACGTATGAGTGAAATAAAATACGGCGCGTATGAGTGAAACAAAACATACGCGTAGGTCATTTCTGCGCATGTCGGCGAAGTCATTTGCAACGTAACAAATTAAATCGCTTTAACTCGTGTGAAATTCAAAATATTATTTTATTCGTAGACGGCCTAAAAGCGCAAAAAACATTGTTTTATTATAGATTTTTTAAGGCACACCCAGCTTCTGGGGCTTGTATGGATGTACGGCCACTGCAAACATACTTGTTTTTGCAGTAAAATTTGTAATTTCGTAATCAATAAATGAGGCGAGAAAAAATATTTTGATTTACACTGTATTTTGCTAAAAGAATTAAGACTTGTTTGATTATCTGGAAAATACGGAACACCTCCAGTCCGAATTAGTCCGGATAAATGACTTTCTACTGTAATAGAATTCAGACAAAATAATCTTTGAACATACTTTTCCTTGGTAACTTCAACACTATTGGCTCTGGGATAGTCTGATTTTAATGGAGGTTTGACTCTTTGGATACTAGCTTGGATGGACCTGAAAATTATAAATAAGAATTTAAGTATATAAAAAAAAATCAACTGGATTGAAGGAGAGTGGATAAATTCCATGGCAGATGCGTGAGATCACTACGACCTGATTTCATCTACTTTTGTACACACCTGGTGCGCGGCTCGCTGTGGGAGGGTGGAGGAAGTCCCCCGGCCAAGCGATCTCGCAACGGGGGACTAGCAGGCGGGAGGCGGTAGGGGCACTCTGCCGCCACGCTGTGAGTTGTGCACTTGGCCCCCAAGAAGTTACCCAAACCATGGCAGCCTCCGGTGCCGCACTGACCCGGGACGCACAGCTCTTCCGGGGCTGTAAACATCATTATAATAAATAAATATAACATTTAAAAGAATATTTTTTGCAATCCATATTTGGAATAACAACTCAACAATTAAATTTTCACTATAGGATCTTTAAATATTTATTTTATTTTCATCTATTAGTATTTTTTAAATTATTATTCAAGTTTCTTCTTTATGTATTTTCTGCCTTTTTGTTATTTATTAATTTATTGAGAGTAACCATAAAAAAAACACTTAGAAAAATGCTACCATTATTTTATATTCTGTTCAAGAAACAATAAATATCTTATGTTTTGTACAGATTAATTAAATATAAATTGAATTGTTAAATTTCTATCTCTTGACAAGTGTAATCACCAGAATAACACAAAAGATTATAACTTGAAGTTTACAAGTGACTATAAAATATTATGTTTCTTAAACAAGTCAATTAATTAGAAACTGTCTTACTCAGTGGCGGTTCCAGTGGATGCATCGTACGCAAGCACCATCCCATCGGGTGGATATCCGGAGAATCGTCATCAACCCAGTAGGACAAATCGTCTGGCCACCCATCGAAACTTATCCGTACCTGATGACAGCGAGTGTCAGTGATGGTAGCAACCCGGATCAAGAATGGGACCTGTACAAAAATATTACTTCACTTAAAAACAAAAGAACATCTTCGGTGACACAAGAAACAAAATTACATGAAACATAAAAAAATACGTCAGTACTAACTATTTGTTGAGATTATTACATTTAATTAAATATTGGTTGCGGTTTATTTTGCAACAAAATCAAACTGAATTGATATGTTTTCATAAAGTTAGCGAGAGAAATACCTTTGACGGTGTTGATAATAATATGAATGTTATGTGTAACAATAACAACGTGATAAGTTATATGTATTAAGTGCTTGCAATACGTACAATCATCAAGAAATGTAAACAATTGCATCAATTTGTTTTACTGGTTGTCATTGACTTAAACAATATTAATAATTAATAAATTGATAATATTGACAAGTTCAGGGGTTGTATACTTAATTATTATTTTACTTTATAGTTTTATTTATTATTTTTCAAGTTGTTCAGGGCTCAAAACTAAAATTAATAAGATAATCAAATGATTTTACTGAAATCTCTTGATTGAAGTTCATTTTAAATAATAATTAAATATAACAATGTTTTTTTTAACTACTTCCACTTTGGTCTTTATTTCGACAGCGGCCGGTTTCGCCAGGCTCGCTGGCATTGACAGACTAGTGACACTATTGTAAACTGTGTCCTTTATATGCATACAGATCAGGGGTGGTAAACATGATTCTGTACAAAAATAATGTTAAAATATTAACATAAAAATTGGCATGGATTTCATGGTGCTATTTCTTGTTCCATTAACATATACTTTCTTTACAATTAGAGCAGTTTTTTAAAATCCATGGATGTTCCTTTATGTCTGCTAAGTGAGATTGAGAATAAATTTGAAGAAATTGATTTTTTTTAATTACTTTCAGATATCGCATTGAAACTGTCAAATGAATTAGCAATTGTTGATTTTTTATCAAACTTTGAACTTCCAATGACAAATAAATCATTTCTAACGAGATTAACTACTGATAAAACAGAAACACTGAGATAATGAAAGAAGCCCAATTCTTTTGTAAAAGACAAAGTACAGTGCAGTGATAAGCTGAATAAAGCGAAAATTGTCTTCTGATGTTATCATTGCGAATGATAAATTTCTAATATAATGAAAATTAAATAAGAATATTAACTGCTTAATTAGGAACACTGTTATAATATCACAAATCATTTATTTTATTTTATTTTATCAGTGAAATTGTCTCGACAGCTGTTTCACATTTCAGCAGCATATTAACCCTTACCACTCCAATGTCAACCAAGACTCGACATAAAACCACACTTTTTTTTAATTAAATACAAATAATAATTATAACACACTCTAAACCTTCCTAATACAGTTTTTTTATGGAGACTATTATCTTGTATATTTTTTTCTAGATTAATTAAAAAAATTGGCGGCACACATAAAAAATTATGATTGAGTCTTCTTCTCCGTGTGCCATGTCAGGTCCCCCCGGCTAATACTCTGGCGTAGGCCTCTCTATCCTGTGCCAGACGGAAAAACTCCCCCACCCCCCGAACTCTGTTACATTCCTTGATATTCTCGAGCCAGGACATCTGGGGTCTTCCCACACCGCGCCTACCCTCAATCTTCCCTTTTATGATGAGGTGCAGAAGATCGTATTTCTCGTTGCGGAGAATGTGTCCCAAATATGCCATCTTTCTAGACTTCACATCAGACAACAATTTTCTTACTACTCTGGCTCTATGTTGCACCTCATTGTTGGTGACCATATCAGTCCATGAGATCCGCAACATTCTGCGATGGAGCCACATTTCAAGTGCTTCTATACAGTTTATTGTGTTCACTTTGAGAGTCCAGGTCTCCACTCTGCATTGTAATATGGACCAAATATAACACTTGACCATCCTATGTCTCAATTTTAAGTTAATGTTGTCATTGCAGAAGAATGGTCTCATATATATGCAGGTTATAACACTGCCAAGATATTTAATATGTGTACTCTTTCTATACTGTCGCCATTTAGAGTAAGACTTGCTTCTGCATAGTTCTGTCGGCTAAATACCATTAACTTTGTTTTACTGATGTTCATGTTAAGTCCCAGCCTTACACCTGCGTCATTGATTGAGTACAAAGGGTTAATTGTGATAAATAAATACAGTGTGTTGTGATGTTATAAATAATTGTGATATTATAACAATGCTCCGAATTAAACAAATAATAATGTTGAAGTACCATAGTGTTCAAGCCAAAACAATAGATTATCTATGAAATAACAAAAGCACATTATTACAAAAGTAAAATAAAGTTTGCTGAGTGGAAATGGAACTTAGTCTATGTGTGGTAAAATCATGTATAAAAGAATTTCAAATGCTGATTGGTTCGGACGTATGAAACACATGGATGAAGAAAGAATGGTTAAATGCAAAGTATACAGAATGGAAATGAAGAGGAATGGATACGGAGTAATAGACCGAGAAGAACATGGTATGACCAAATTAATCCAATTTTAAAGGTCGCCATGTTGGAAGTCGGAAGAATTGTGGTGTATGTATGACTTGCTGTATGAATGTGAAGAAATCTAGAGAGGTGTGTCAGGATAGAGTAGTGTGGAAGTCCATTTTCTCTGCCCACCACCCCGGCGAAATAACATGATGTTTTTTTGTTGTTGTATACGAGTGGAATACAATTTTCTTTTCCCCGATTAAAAAACCTTTTTCAATGTAAAAATAAATATTTAAAAAAAAATTAATTTACGTGTCATGATTTCATAGTAATAATTGAAAGAAATATTAAAATCTATTACGTTTTTAAAAAATCCTCACCCTTTTGTCCACAGCTTCTAATCTCATTCCGATCTTGAAGTTGTGTGGTGGGCGTGGTTTGAAGGATCTTGCTGGAACGGGGACTGCGTCATTCTCCTTCAAATACTCTTCCCAAGTGAAGTGATCGGGATCTTTGTAAGCTATAATAATACAATGTAATGCAACATATTATTTAAAAATATAAATATTAAAGGAAATAAAAAAATGTGCTCCTAGTACATAATATCACGGGTCTCCAAACTTTTTAGCCTAAGAGCCACACTGACTCCTCCACTAAGTCCCAAGGGCCAAGATCTAGGTAGGTAGTTAAAAAAAAAAAAAAAACAATGGCAGACCGGATACTGGGGTATGTTGGTAGTGCTTGCAAGTAGTTTGGAGACCCTGCTATATTAGAGACTGATAGAGATTTAACACTGATTTAATTTACCCTAATTAGAGTTATCCTTAAATTACTATTTATATTAATATTATAATTTAATAATTATATTAATTTTATAATATAATAATCGTGTTTGAAAATGAATTAGAAAAAAATACATATAATTTATGAACTATGACTGTTTTCAGCAATAGAACTATTATTTAGTAATTAGTAATTAAAACTACCCACTGTTTCACAATCGGAACCGTTGTATCTTAAAACTGTGCTAACTCACAAACTATAATCTATATAAAAAAAATGGTAATGTTCGTAGCCATGAGACCGATAAACTTGACAAATACAGATTCGATTGCGATTGTTTTCACTGTTTTAAATTTTTCACTCTTCATTTAATATTACTTTGGCAAAAGTTTAAAAAAAAATTAAATGAACCGAGTTATAATGCATATAAATAAATCATTAGTTAGACAGGCAAATAAAATCTTTAATGCCAGGATGTTACAGTCTGTATTGGTGTGAACTTCTACCGATGTCAATCATCGGTAGAAGTTCATATCATTACTGCACGTGTATTCAAGCAAAATTTGAAATCATTAATGAATTTCATTGTTTTACATCATGTATTTGAAGAAACATGTTATTAGATGTCATAAATAAATCGATATTCAAATTCTTACATTTTACATTTTTATTAATTTATCTCATATTTTATTTACACTAATGAATAGTTAAAGTAAATGCCTTACTGATCAATGATATTGAAATCGAATTTAAAATCATGGAAAAAAAACAAATGTGTCCACAAAGCAGTTTACTCACTGTTGGGTGGAGTCAGACTGTAGCCATGCTCATCACACCAGCCGACGGGGTGGATGTAGGGAGACGTCGGATCCACCCAGTAGTCGTAGATATTATCCCAACTATCAAAGTGGACGAGGAAACGGCCGTCCATAACATCGGCCACAGTGGCCACGCAGGTCAAGGAATGCTTGCGATCTTCAGCCTCCAGCTTCATTCCTATTTTAAACCCGTTGGTAGTAATTTTTTGCACCTATAACAAAAGAAAATTGACTTGATATGACATATTTTTGAGAATTCGCAAGAGCCTTCAAATTAGCTACTTAAACATTTACGGTCTTTTGAATATGATGGCTACTTTGTAAACAAAATGGCTGTCTTTTGAATAAGATGGCTAAATTGTAAACAATATGGTAGTCTTGAATAAGATGGTTATTTTGTAAACAAAATGGCAGTCTTTTGAATAAGATGGCTATCTTGTAAACAAAATGTCGATATCTTAAATATATTGAATATTATTTGTTTTAGATTTATTTTGTGAACGTTGGACGATCCAAGTGTGCGCGGGAGATGCCTATTGGTGGCGATGAGGTTTGCAACCCATCACACTGCGTCTCTCGCGGGAGTGAAAACAGAATGATGGAATGCAGCATCAAGTGTGGCAGTCGATTCTTTTACCCTACCCCTTTGGGGAGACAGCGTGATGGTTAGTTAGTTAGTTAACATTGAAATTAATATTTGAACGAAAAGGTAATTACAAAAATAAGTTAACATATAGAGATCCGCAGCAAAGTAAAGATTTATAAGACTGGTGTGCGAACTAAATACAGGACGGACACCACAATTACAAAAAATGCGCTCAGAGTGTCAGAAATGAAGACAGCGAGGAACATATATAAGGCACTATGTAATAGAATAATAAACTCAGGTATAAGGAAAATATGCGAGGTCGAAAATGTCATTAGTTAGGGGAGGCAAAGGAGAAAATATTGGTTTGCACACGTGAGAAGAACGAATTCATCTAGACTCCCTCTCATTGGGTTGCATGGCCAACCCCGAGGTAGATGACCCTCGGGCAGACCACCAAAAAGATGGATCTACAACTGGGAATTGACTTCGCGGGAGACCAATCACTCTTAAGAAACAGGCCACAAGACCTACACTAAGAAGTTTACATTTAGTGTGATATTGCAAATATTCAATCAACACTTTATATTTTCTTAGTATTGTGGTGAAAGCAATAAGTAATGAAATGGAACGTAAATGTAGAGAAGGCAAAATGAATTAACTTTAGCCATCATACGAACCCTGTATAATTCTATTTATATTGATTTATATAGGTTTAAAAAAACATATACTTACATTTGAAGAGAGATGTGGAAACAAGATTTTGGGAGCGGCAACAGCTCGCGCTTGTTTCAAATACATGGGCCAAGAGAAAGAACTCAATGTGTACCCAACAGGCGGGCGAAGGACGCGGTTGTTCTTCTCGCACCATCCCGGGGGGAAAATGTCATTGGAGTCAGCATTCACCCAAAAATCATAGTCCTCATGGTAGCCGTCAAAGTGCAGTTTCATTCTGAAGCCCTGAATCTCCGTCACAGTGACCACAGCTAGAAGGGCCGGGTGGACCGGATCAATGGCTTCTACTCTCATTCCAATCTTAAAACAGTTCTTAGTCGAAGTGACTTCTTTAAACAGATTAGCTGGAGCCGCTTTGGCCTTGTTAAAGTCTAAGTATTTCATCCAAGAGAACCCCACACTATCACACTTCCACACAGGGCCCTTGGGACCAGATTCCACAGCTCGCAAAACACTACTCACATTCGAAGGAGTAGTGAACTCAATTATAACGTCTGCAGGGATAGATCCCAGCAACTTAGACTCATCAATGGTGACATTGCTTTCACCTGAGGTGTTTCGTTCTTTAGGTTTTAATTTTTGAATTAAGGTCTTCTTTGGTCTTCTCCGCTTTCTAAAATCAAGGGAATCTCGGTCTTTCCTATCGTGATTTTTCCTATAATTTTTCTGGCAAGTGTGGCTACAAAAGTCGGGATTAATGAATTCAGCGGCCATGCCGTGACATCCACAACCGTCACAACAATACAAATCTTCTGGAGAGGAAGGTTTCTTGTCACGATTAATTCTCTGCTTCAAAGGTGCAAAATATTTTGTTGAGGACAAGGCATTGTCTTTGGAGTCAATAATATCAATAAGACCAAATTCATTAGTATGAATCTGTAAGCAGCTGCCATTCAACAATGCTATATCATTTTGCCATTGCAGCCCTAAAGAATCTTCTTCAGTTAAATTTTCTAATTTAATATCTTTGTTCTGACCGGAAAATTGAAAGGACTTCTCGCCACCAGTTTTCCCTGTGGATACATTTTGATTATAGGTATCCGCCGAGAGGCGACTTTTTCTTCTGTCCTTATTGATAGTGTTCTTTTTCAGATTTAACAAACCATTATTTTTATTAGACATATCGGTAGTCGTAATAGTAACATCTTTGGAAACCTTTTCCAAGTCTTGTTCCAGTTTCTCATCGCAAAAAAGAGAAGGTACTTTAATTTCTTCTGCCTTTTCGGCAATGGGAGTCTTTATTAAACTATATTTTTGGTTGAAAAGTTTATTCTTGGCTTTCTCAATTTTATTTTCAATATCGTCATTCAACTTTTTGTCTTCATTGCTTAAGGATATTCTTCTTTTTTCATTCAGAACAATTCTTTTCTCTAAGCTGTCAGAGTTAGACCTCCTCAAAATTGTGGGAATGGGGGATGACAAGCTTCCACTTTCCACTTCTTGAAGAACTACATCCATAGAATTTACTTTTTCAGCAATAGAGATAGTGTAATTTTCTGAAATGCTGTCATTATCATCGGCAATAGACACCGTGTACATATCTTCATTTAAGGAAGAGTTAGATTCCGGTATTGAGAGAGCATATTCCTTCTCTCCGGTTAGTTCTGCTCTGGATCCAGGAATCGATGTAGTGAAAGTGTTTTCAACTGCAGGAACAGAAGCACCAAATCCGCTCTCAACAGAGTTAGGTCCTTGGGAAGGGGGGCTAGAAAGGGAGGGACTAGGTGGCGCCACGCTCTTGCTAAGAGGCTGAAGGGGCGGAATCTCTGCGGTGGAACCCGCGAAGGAAGAAGAATCTTGCATCACAGTAACGTTGCCCTGGGGGTCATTCTGCACCTGTCCATTGGCTATTTGAAAGTTGATAACAGGACCCTTAGAAGACATCGTGGATGGGTACACATATTTTGGATTCGATTGAATTTTGGATGTCTGCATAGGTGTGAGAAACATCTTTTGGTTGGTAGTTGTAGCGGTCGTACCAGAGTTCACTAATATGGACTGACTGTCTGGCACCTTGGACACAGGTGATGGTTTCTTCACAGCACTTACATATGTTGCAAAAGTATGCTTCCCTGCTGTTGCAGCTAAAGTGACAGGATTAGGTGGGTTGGGTTTTTGTTTCTGAATAACTATAGATTGGGTGGGTTTATTTGGCATCTTCGCAATTGTTTTCGGTGCATTTGTGTACTTTGGAGTAAGAGATGAAATGAATTGTATCGCGTTCCCTGAGGTGGCCTGAAAAAGTATTAATTAAGTTGAAAACAAGTTTAATATCTCATAAGAAAAATCCTTAAATAACCTGATATACGGGCATAGTTTATCTAATTTCAATATTAATTACTGATGAATATTGCTTTTGTTATGCATGAAACGCAATTTTTAATACACATTATTCTATTTTGAAATCATCATTTGTTTAAGCGTTGTGCAATAATTATATTTCCAACATTTAAGTGACCTATATTACATTATATTATTTAAAATTTCTCAAACATGAATCAGCTTCAGCCTAATAACTGCCAATAGAGAAGCTACTTTAAAACAGATACATTCAAATAATAATCAGTAAATTGCTACAATGACATAAGTAAAACATTAAAAGTAGGTGCTAACAATCAATATGATGAGGGAATCTAAACTAGGTAATGATGTCAATAGTGTTATCAAAATAACCAGAGTACTCACCGGGCGCCTGACGATGATCTGTTGAGAATTGGCTGGAACTGCCTGGTTGCTGGTTAGGCTGCTGCCGATCTCAGCACTTGTCACGGGCTTCAGCCCAGAGGGTGTTTGTATATAAACCACATGCGGCCCACTACGATTGTTTCCTCTAATTTGAAGACTACTACTCGAAGTAGGTATCTGTGCGTGAGCTGCCGGCGTGCTGACCGAAGTCTGCAGCTGCAGTTGAAGTGGCGGCTGGTTAATAGGTGTGATGGGTCCGTTGGAACCGTGAAGTTTCATTTGAATAGGTCCGCCGTCTTGCAACTGAACAGTCATGTTTCCTGGTAAATTGACATTATTTATTTGAACCTGCTCTAAAGGTTTCTCATTGGTAGTGGCCGTTTGGGATAGCATTCGTCCTGCATTCTGCGAGGCACCCATATGGAATTGAATCATAGAAGCGTGTTGAGACCCCGTGCTGGAGAGCAGAGGCAGACCTGCTGAGAGCTGGAGGCCCCCAGGGGGTTGAGTGAGATGCAGCGGTACATTGATTGTGCCCCCCGAGGAGAGCTGCACCGGAACCACATCACTGTTAGTCAGCTGAAGTGGTAAACTGCCTGATCCGCTGGGAATCTGAATGGGCAAGTGGGAGCTAGGCACAGGAACATTCCCAGAAGTGCTCATTCCAATGTTATTTCCATTTCCAGATAAATGCAATTGTAAATAACTTGAATTGTTGGCAGAACTTTTTCCCTCTTTTAATAATTGTGAATTCATTCTTCCACTGTGAAAAGAAATTAATTTATTTTGTGTTAAAATTATTCACCATACAATTATTACAATATCATGATTAAACATTAACAATGACATTTGAATGAATACTCGATTTTTTTACGAAATGTGTTTAAAATATAAAATTGTTTCAATAAAAATAATTACAAATTGATATTAATGTTACTTTAGTCATGAAAAATGTAAAATAATATTACCTTCTGGAAACGAAGAACTAGTATTCGAAATATTCCACCAATTAAAACTCTTTTCCAAATCACTTGTTTTCGATCGAGTCAAATAAAGTTACAGGCATTTTCGAAGCCATCCACCAGTTTTTGACAGATAATATTTACGCTGTTGATGAAAAATAAAGAAATTATACACATTATACATCTATCAAAACTCGAGACTAATTCGCGATAGTAAGACTTTTGGAAACATTTATTTCGCACAAATTGAAAATGTGTCACTTATACGATAATCTAATCAAATCTAAACATTCCGTAGAATATATTCTTCAACCTTTATTACACTTCACCACTTTTGAAACCCAAATAATTCAAATATTGTATTAACTTTATAACAATCGCAATCGCGTGTGTCGCATCTTTCGCACTGATACTACTGATTCACTTTTTACCTTAGTCAAACCTTGTAGAAGTTCAACAAAATATTGTTAATACTGTATAAACTTAGCACTATTATGTATCATTACAAGCACAACACATAGCTGAATAATTTGTAATTACACTAAATTGAAGCATTCAATTCTTAATAAATTATTTTAATAAAATGAGAAATACGCGATGACAATATTTACCCGCAAACAGCCTTTTCCAGAGTGGTGATATGACAACATAGCAGGATTGTGAAATGGGTGGATTTTAGAATAGTGTTTGTACTAACCAATCACAACCCTCCATTCCCATGACGCATTTCGCGCCATTGGCAAAATTGTAAACGGACACTTAATCCCA
Organism: Lepidostoma basale; assembly: GCA_022606425.2. Taxonomy (NCBI): domain Eukaryota; kingdom Metazoa; phylum Arthropoda; class Insecta; order Trichoptera; family Lepidostomatidae; genus Lepidostoma; species Lepidostoma basale. The sequence goes on from JAHDVF020001256.1 coordinate 122,637, forward strand.
AATATTATACTTGCACGTATCATGTCGAATAATTCCAATATAAAACAATAGTATTTAACTTCATTTTATTTGTTCGTATATTCTATCACAACATGTGACTAAATTAAATCGTTATTAGAAATGATAATGCGACAATATTTTTATTTGTAACTTGGCCACATGCTAGCCATTGTAATTTACATTGTTGCCAAACGTATTTGCATCGGCTTCTGCAGCATTTCGATTAATATTTTTAAATGGAGGGAAATTTTCCGTGATTGTCGGAAAATATTATTTTGGGTAAATAATAATAGTAACAAACGTTTTTTCGGGAATATGATAAGTATTTAAACACCTCTTGACTTCTTTTGATAATTTTGAAGTGTTATTACCCACACATTATAATAGTATTTTATTGTTAGCGAGTTCGGGTAAAAAATAATTCATTCTTAAATTATAAAAAACAACTTAGATACAAAACTTCGAAAGCAGTTTTGTTTCTAGAATGCTGTATTAGTTATATGACGATACGTTAACAACTATAAATTTATATTTTAAATATATATTGACGTACAAATGCTTTTACTAAAACAATAAAGTTGGTACAACAATTAACGTACTACATTCCTATACACAAGGAACAAATTCGTGTTCAAAGCTTGAAATCAAAAAACAATATTCTCTATTATTCTATGTAGCCCCATTATAGTTGTCATATTCCGATATTCTGAGTTTTGTTTCAGAAATACGTAATACGGACATCGCCAAATTGCATTATTTTTGACATTGAATTTCCATAAGCTCCGTTCACACTTCTTCTCAGAAAAATAATAAGTAAGTACTTGTTATTCCGACATTTTTACGGGGCAGATTAAAGTTTTTTTCTGTTAGATTTAGAAGACATCTAATCCCACGTTTTGTGTTTCCTCTTCTAACCATTTTCCATTTATTAAGAGTCGACTCTCCTAATAAAACTTCGCTAGGCTTCTCGGTCTTAGACTGTCGATTTGAAATATTTTCATATAATTTCTTAAAGTTATGAAGTAAATCGTTTTATCCTAACGTATCAATATTTAGTTGTGGGCCTTTTTGGACATTGTGGTCATCGCCTTCTTTGTCCGTATGATCGCAATATGATTCCCATACCAGATAAACAATATAAATTTACAGCGTGTCGATTATAATAAGGATCTGGGTATCACTTGACTTTATTTTTAAATTACATGTATCTACTGTTATTACGCAGTAATTTGGATAACTGCTACATCATTTAGGACCCCAGAGAAAAAACAGTTGAAGGCTGGACATTACAAAAACTGTTTTTTGTTCCATATGTCATGTACCACGGGTGGCATCTTTGGGGTGACGTTTGAACTACACTACATTATTCAATCACTTTTTGTACACTTGGCACCTTTGTAATGTCCAGCCTTCAGTTATCTTGGAACCATACAGGATCCAGAAATTATTTTGAGATATTTATACCTCAGAGAATATAACTACTATATTTTTTTTGTACCCCTCACTATTTCTTAGGGAAATGTTGGATTTAAACACTCTTGAAAGATGTCGAATGATCTTTCCAGGTAAGCATTTTTATAAAGTATTATCCCGAGGTATTTACAATCCAAGAATACCGAAAGAACTAAATCTCTACATTCCCCACAAGTAGGTACAGCAGAATGAAGGGGCATATCTTATTTTATGCCCCAAACTGCTGCACAGAGGCACTTCGAAGTTCTCCTGTATTGAAGACGATTCGTCTTCTAAACGAGGTGGCAAAGGAGGTAGACATCTTTGGATGCAATTATAGTAAATTCGTGAATACCCTTACAATAACAGCAGCAAAGAGATAACGGTCATATTTTTATTCACATAGTTCTATGCATATTTCCTTTGGCGTTCTTTTTTTTCCACCCTTTACATCAATCTGATTATTAGCTAGATACTCTAACTATTCAGCAAAATAATAATAATAAAACAACCCTCCTTCACCATTTTCATCACAGGAGCTACTTTAATGTTCCCTCGTATAAACTAATTTCTTACTCTATCGTACCTGGTCACTCCATCAGCCCACCTCAACAATCTCAACTTTGGTCACCCCTGTTCCTCCTGGCAACTTACAGCCCAGCATTTCGAATCATAGAGCATTACTAAAGATTTGTAAACCTTTTATTTAGTTTGCACTACTTAACGAATGTTACCTTGTTACAAAACACTCCGGAAAAAACACCATTCGAGCCTTCTGACATTTGTCCTATATTCCACAATGCTTTCAAGTTTACCATCCTTAGTAAGAACATAGTGAAGATAGGTAAAGTGATTAGATTGTTTTATTAAAAGGTCTCCGAGAAGCATATTTCCAGGCTGTGCGTTGTTTCTAGAAAAATGGCAGTATTCTGTTTTCGTTCACCTGATTTACTCTCACAATTTTATGTACATCATATAGAGTAGTAGATGATCGAATAACGGAGATATTGAAATTTTAGCAGTCCTACGTTGGGCATCATTTAACAGTTAATAATAAATGTAGGAGGCACCACATTTGATGATGACGAGATGATAGAAGACAAAGAATATTTAAAGAGTAAATATATATTCAAATGTTTATATGAAGCACTCACTTTGTGGTTAGACATTTGAAAAATATAAAATAAAATAAAAAAACTTTGTATTTAACCACAGTATGGTTATTATAATTTATGCCAACTAGTTTCGCTTGGACCCAAGCTTCATCAGGGCAGTATAACAACTAAACCTAAACTAAATTGTATGTTATAATAATATGATGAACTGAGACTATCTGTCTGGGCTGCAAATGTAGACGACCGCAGTTCAAGACCAATTTTGTTTACTGCAAATGAAGCCAGGCGCACAATGGGGGTTAAAGGTACCATTTCTACCTACAAAATATAAAAATTAATTGCTTCATTTTAGAAATGGATAAAATATTTTTTTCACAGCAATAAAACCGACCAAATTTGGTACTATTTTTCAAAATTACTTTAAATCTCACATAGTGGATATAAATGGAACATAATTATGTTTGTGTATTTCATAAATCTGCTCTAAATGAAATTACGAAGAATACACAATTGTCAATTGCAAAAATATTATATTATATTTGGAGAAAAAAAAATCCTTTTAATATATGAAAAGTTTATTTCAATTTGAAAATATTTATAAATGCACAAATAAACAGCCGTCTTACGAAACAGAAGCATAAAATTTTTAATGTTAAAAAAAATATTTACTTATGTACAAGCAAACTTAACAAAATAAATAAAATTAAAATTTTCTGTTCATATTAACAAAAATCTTTAAGGGCATGGGTAAAGGTAATTCATTGACTTTAGACTTCAAGAGAGCCGAGAGGAAATTGCGCTGCACGTCACAAGGGTTGGGGGGAGGGGTCGATTTTCGCTTAATTCTTTTCTGTTGGATTGGTTGCGATCTCCACACATCCTGCTCTGAGGAGTCTACATCCTCGTCAAGGTTTTGTTGATTGTCATCTCGGTGACGGCGTTTCCTTAGACGCCTCAAACATCTGGACCTTAGCGCTGCTGTGTGATTATTTATTTCTGAAAATATGATGACAATGAGGATATACTTTGTGTGATTGACAATTTTATTTTTTATAATAACACCTGTGTAGCTAAATATTTTCATAAAATGAAGACTTATGTTGAAATAATTGCAAATATACATTTCACATGTAGTAAAATAATATAATTGTTATTGCTGGTGACTGGATGCGGAAGGCATAAGATAGGAATATGTTGAAAAGTATGGGGGAGGCAGTCCAGCAGTGGACGACATCAGCGGTATAAGTAAAATAATATAAAATATTTATCATATCTGGAATAGAATACAACATTCAGATCAGTCCATTAATTTTTATACCTCGAGTTATTGCTTCAAATCTCGGCAAAATTTGCAGCTCTTCATCGCTCGAGATGTAAGATGTAACACCATTCATACCCTCCATACTGGTTGATGTTTCTGGAGAGGAGCTAGTGTTCCCTAAGTGTGAAGGCCCTTCATCTGTGTCATCCACAATGCCACTGTCAAACTTGTCTCTTTTGGAAACCTCGGGGTTTAAGTTGTTACTGCTTGTCGCTTTAGACTCATCAGCGGCTTGGTAACATTTACTGTTAGAGGGGATTTCTAATTCATCGGCAGCTAAATTTGAGCAACTGAAACTTTTTACAAGACTAGAACCACGGTCTTCCTGGCAGGTATCTTCTGAAGGATTAGATTCAGATTGTTTTTCATTATTTGTTTGTTCCAGGTTGGCGCGGGATAATTTACCATCTTCATCGCTGGAGGAGTGGTCCGTGAGATCTGGCATCATTTCCACGGTATTTTCATTGTCATCCTCACTTACAATTCTTTCATATACAGAACTACTGTCGGATTCCGAAGAGGCTCCGTGGTTTTCTATGTTCAACATGTAATTGATTAGGGCATTCATTTCACGAGATCCAGCATCATGATTTAGGTCATGAAATAACCCTATTTCTACAATAAAATACATACAGTTACAAATGTAATCAATTGATCAATATTAAAATCAAGACACCTTTTTCACAATTTTTTTTTCCAATGATTTACAACTTTGGTACAAATGCACCCAAAAAGTAAATAAGTAAAGTTCAGTACCTAGAAACCCATTACCTGCATCACTATCATCATTATCATCATCTTCGATGGGAATAGATATAGTTCTAACTCTGGCGTTCCCATATTTTGATTTATTTCGGACTTTCTTAGACTTCAGTGGCACATTCTTGAATTGTGGGTTCTCCTCGTAGATAACATTACGCAACACATTGCGTATCTTAGAGCGGCACAGCACCTGCAGCGGGGCGGGGGCCAAGTCCACTGCAAAACATAAGTGCAAAATTAAGTCTTATTCTACTTCTAGAAAATATTTTGAAACATTGTGAAAATTTTCTATGTGAGAATATAAATCATATGGATTAAGTAAGCATGTAACCCTACTTTTTGAAGATTTTTTTCACAAAAACAAAACAATTCATATAGTGCAAATGAGAGTAGGTAGCAGATCTTTTGGAGAAAAAAATTTATCAAGAGAGTAAAATAAAACAATGACAGCCATTTGGATGAAGTGACCTTGAAACACATATTCAAATTGAATATAAAATAAATTCCTAAATTACATACTTGAAATTGAAGTATATGATAGAGCTAATGACTGGTTAATGATTGTTGAAAATTACTTACTCATCTGGACATATTGGTTGCTCTGCTCTGCATTGGGGGTGATAAGTGTTGCAAACGAAACACATTGAATACTTTTGGATGCCCATCTGGTTTCCGATATCCTTTTGATTTGGACGAGTTTATCGTTAATTGGCAACACCAATATCCCACCAACCTTTCGAGTACATATAAAATAAATATTAGTGTAAAACACCCAAAAATTAACTAATTCATTTTTATTAAATAGAGAAAATACATATTTGTTTATTTGCTGTTTACTGGAATAAGCCACCGAGGACCTCTAAGCCATTAAAAGTAATAAAATATGGTGTTGTCAGACCCCCACCCTGATTACAATTTTCAGAGAAAATCAGCTCAGTTGGGAATTCAACACGAAACCTCTCAAGCCGATAGCTGAGACATTATCATTTATCAAATGAAGAGTTCGTTGAAACCATTTGTTTGCACTGTTTATAGTACTTCAGTAAAACCTTTCGTAATCAGGAATGCTGTGATTTTTGCTAACGCCAATTTAAATTAATATACATGTGTGACGATTCCAAGACCAAGTGAGTAATTAGCATTTACATAATGATGAACTACTACAGCTATAATATAATTAGAGGAGGTAATGTAACTTGTGATACTTGACAACATTACCTTTATTAAATTTTTAAGACTGTTTTCATAAATTTTTGGGCACGCAGCGCCACAGTACACTCGGTCATATTGTTGTACAGTGGGAGATAAACACAGACAATTACCTGAAAATACACAAAAATTCTTAAATTGTCTATGCTTTATTTCAAAATAATTTATATTTAATACTTTTTAGATAACAGTCATCAGAGGAGCCACTACTGAACATTGTATGTATTTAAATCATTTTGTGGCCAAAGATAATTTTGGGATTTAAGCAGAATTAAGAACATTTACATTACTCACTCGTAAAATAAAAATAATGCTACATTGCAGAAAACATAAACCTGCATTAAATTTAATCAGAAAGTATGAAGGTATTTCCAATATGTGATGAATATGCACAATTGAATTTGTACACGACACCGACAGTCGTAGCATACACTGAACTACCAAAAATAACATTTTTAAATAATAATTAAAGCTGAGATAAATTGGCGCTAGTCAAATAATTGATGTAGTAGATGTTTAGGCGCATTAATGATCTGACAAAGGTGGAACACATGCAACCTGAAGTTAAAACTCGGCAGATGTTTACCAGGATTACAAAAGAGTAGTTGGAGGTGTGAATGTTTTTTATCAAAAACAAAGTAATTTTTTTTTTGTAGCATAGTTGTTTATGTACATACTAATTGTGGAAAAAAATGCAAATTTAAAATTGTGTATAATTAGTTGGCATTATCAAAACTCACCCAAAACAAACTGTGGATAGCAGAAATCAAACTCATCAACTGCTGCTGTGTTTTGAACAAAATTATCCAATCTCTCCATGGCATATTTGATAACCTCGGCATTCAGTTCGATGCCGTGATTTATTCCGTTTGTACCCAATATAAGGCCGGCCATAGTACTGAAGTAACCTGTCCCAGACCCTATGTTCAGGAAGCTTAATCCAGCTCGCAACTTTAACCACTCCATAACATCACTAAGAAATGACAAATAATAAAAATTCCATTATTCCAAGGGTATACAATTTTTCTGTTCTTGTGTTAAGAGTTGTTATATTGCTCTTGTGTCAAGTTACTGCTCTTGTGCCACTCACGGTCGGATAAATTGTTATTACTATTTATAAAATCAATTGTAAATGTTGGGCATTTATAAATATTACTTTTTTATATAAAAAAATATATATTGTCGACCATTTTGTTACTATAAACGTGGATTACAATGCAAATATTCTTATCTATGATCAATAAAATTAAAAAGTTTAATAACAAAAAGTTTAATTTTTAATGTAAATTGAATGCGTAAAGCATTTTTTTTAAATGTATATATTAACAACAGTATTTCCACATTATAATAAATCAAATAAAATATGATTACTTGATAATAATAATTACAACGCATTATGAAACTGATAATTGAAATAACAAATAACATTATTTGTAGCAGTAAAATGTGACAATATTGTATGTCTAATAGCCCTTGATGTACAAAAAAAATTAAGGGCGTAGTTACTTGACCCAAATCGCGAACAAAGAAATAGTTTATCCGATTTCCTGAGTTATATATAATACTAAAGAATAATAATAGTAATAATGAAAAGGCAATAGTTCACCTGTAGATGCACGGTGCAGACAAGTGGAGTGCTCCAGATCTCCAAGCATGATCCTTATAAGCATTTAGTTTTGACGAAGGAGTGAAATAATCTGCCCTATCGACGGCACGAAAGACCCGTTCAACCATATCGGTTTTGATGTAATTACCTTCAACCAAGTTGTCAACCAAATGGTTATTATCGCGTCCAGAACTCACTGAACCCCCCATTTTGTATTATTGTTTGTAAACTCAGCTGATTTATGTTTGTGACGTCACACTATAATAAAATTGTCGTAATATGTTTTACTTTTAACAAATTACACTAAAAAGATTATACGTAAGATTAAGGATGCTTATAATTATGACACAACATTATAGAGTTTGTATTACAAATCAATAAAATGAAACGCCATTTGCTAGACCCAAAATAACAAGAGAATCGCGAGAGTATCGTACAAGTATGGTACAAGTACATAGATAAAAGTAAGGATCCCAAATGAATCTATGGGTAATAGAGAAAAATGGCGAGGAAATTGAGAAAATACAAACATATCTAATAATTGATCAGTCTTATTCCTCATCACACCATATGGTGGTGTTTGAACAATTATACTTTTACAGCCTGTGTAAATATAATAATATCGGCAAATCGTAAACTTAAATATCTTCGATCAGTTGTTCGTAACACCTGATGATGCCAACACAGGTTGGCGAAACAGCTGTCGCGACACTCAAGTGAATGCGATATCATAACAGTATTAAATTTTTTAACAGTTATTAATAATGTTGAAGTATCGTTGTGTTCCGGCCAAAACTATTTATATATCTTCATTAATCATTTTTTTGTCGCCTGAATGGTCTCGTTATTTCATATTTTCTCTCCGTAATTAAACAAAAACACTCGAATGGGTCACCCAGCGTAGAGTGTCCCAATCATTTAAACTTCCTCCTTTTCAACGTTATTCTTTAAATTCGGTAATTTCTCAATCCAAGTATTGCCCCTAGGGAACAGACTTTTTTTATAAATACAATCCCAACCCTAACTGGTATTCCATTCCTTGACAATAATGTAAGACTTTATCATAAACCCTAAATCCCCCCTCGCCCTCTTTCGGAGGGACACTCCGGGCCATACATTTAGCCCCATCATAAAACAACTACCAAATCGCATCCCAACAATGTTTCCTACAGACGTAAGAGGAATAGTTATTAGAGCTGAACCTCTGTAAATCAGAAGATTCAAGTCCAAGTCCAAGTCCAAGTACTCGTATATGGTATAAGATACAAAATGTTCTCCATATTAGCATCTGTTGAGCAAAACAAAAAAGAGATGTAGTTGCACAAAAAGTATACCTATCTTTAAGATTGCGATACTTTTTATAAAGCCAAATTACATTGATTTGATTTGATTTCCGCAATGCCCTAGATATATTTTAGTTATTAGGTGTATAACTTTGCTTCCGCCGTTTTGCAATAGATGGCAGTAGCGGTAAGTGATAGTTGGAATAAATAGATCATAGATGTCATACAATAAGCTTAAGTATTTGTAAACATAACGCCATCGAAATATTAGTCGATTTGTGTCTACATCACAAAGTTATTCCCGATTAAACATGTCAGCTTACGAGCCGAATTCTCGTCATTTGCGGGAGGTTTTAATTTTATTCTTTAATATGAAGAAATCTGCGGCTGAGGCTCATCGAATGCTCTCAAATACCCCGAGAGTGGTTTCAACGCTTCAAGAACGGTGATTTTAACGTCGAAGACCAGCATGGCGGTGGAAGAGAGAAGGTTTTCGAAGATGCAGAATTGGAGGCATTACTCGATCAAGACTCGTGTCAAACGCAACAAGAATTGGCAGGATCATTGGGAGTGACGCAACCAGCCATTTCAAAACGCCTGAAAGTCATGGGAATGATTCAGAAACAAGTAAATTGGGTGCCGTACGAGTTGAAGTCGAGAGATGTTGAACGGCGTTTGTGTGTTTGTGAACAGCTGCTTGCAAGGCAAAGACGGAAGGGATTTCTGCATAGCATTGTGACTGGAGACGAGAAATGGGTTCATTACGATAATCCCAAGCGCAGAAAATCATGGCGATATCCCGGCCATGCTTCCACGTCGACGGCCAAACCGAATATTCACGGTTCCAAGGTTATGCTCAGTATTTGGTGGGACCAGCTCGGCGTAGTGTATTATGAGTTG
>JAHDVF020001257.1:0-30992 GCA_022606425.2 Lepidostoma basale
CCATGTGTGATTGGCAAAAGAGATGGGACGAATCGCCCAGAGGGAGGTGGACCCACTCTTTCTTTCCCTCCTTGAGAAGAAGGATGAGCAGTGAGTGGATCGCCTTGGATCACCACGTTGTGCAGATGCTCTCGAGCCACGGAAACTTCCGTGCCAGGCTCCATGATTTTGGTCTGGTGCCGGACCCGGAGTGTACGTGCGGCGGGGGGCCCCAGACGGCCTTCCACATCCTCTGGGAGTGTAGTTCCCTGGTGAGCGCGCGGAATCGGATGATAGATGATGTAAAAGTGGCTGTCCGCCCGGTCTGGACCTCAGATCTGACGGAGAGTCAACATAACTTTGGGTGTTTGAAAGTATTCGTGAGAGCGTGGATTAATGCATTTGCCGAGGCCGACACTTAGCCGGCCTCCAAGTATATAAGGATGCTGGGGCTGCTGCTCCTGGATAGAGGGGTTTTTACGGTTGTCTTCCCCACCGGAATTCACCGGAATTTGTGCTGTTTCTTACCCTCTGAGGGTGCGCTGTTTTCCAGCTGGGAGAGGGAGGTTACCCCTCTGTGACGGGTCTCGTTCCTCTCCCTATTGGCCATAATAATAATTTGTGCAGTGGTTTTATTTATTTATTTAATATTATGAAATGCTTCCTAAACCTCGTCCTTTGTCCTACATGCCAAAAACTGTACTCTACGTTATAATTATTATTTTTTTTTTCCCATCCCACATTTGTCTCTTCTGCCTCTCCTGTTCTTCCCGCTGTATATTCCTGCGGTGTATATTTTATCTTTTATGAAATGTTCATGTATTATATATTATGCTTATTTATTTATTCAATAAAGTACAGCGGAGCATAGAAGTGAAATTGAGTAGATTAAATGTGGTCTGGCACCCCCTTGTTGTTGCCGTATTTAAATGTAAGTCCCGGATGGACTGGGGACAGGCCTAGGGAGTGTACGAGCGAGGCTGATAAAGGGCGCCGCTACGCCCTATAACAGCCTCGGGTATGTGGCGGGAACTTCTATGTTCCTATTAAAAAAAAAAAAAAAATCTCTACATGAGAGAGTTTGGTAGCTATCCGTGGCTTTATCCCACTGCATTCCTCTTGGGCATGCTGGGGACCAATAGTTTGCAGATAAGAAGGGATGGGTGTACACTTACCCATTTCTTCAGACTTATTAGGGGATTCTTGGAGAACTCCGTTATCTTGGAGGCTATCCATCTTTATGTTCCAGATGGTAATCTTTGACAGCGTCAGCACATACTTTTTTATCTCCGAGCATGCAGAACCAACCTGCCTCTGGTGATGCCGGTGGGGAGAGCAATCAAACTGCTGAACATGATCGCTTCGGAGATCGACGTGTTCATATTCGTGAAAGTACGCTCAGAAGACAAATACTCTTGACTTTGGAGAGTATTATGTATTTCTAATGTCGAACCATCTCTCATGCGTTCCTGGTATTATATATTTTTTATGTTTTACCTGTTCACAATAGATGCCTTAAACTATAATTGTTGTTTGTAATATCTTTTGAGAAAATAGGGGGGTCCTCTGATATGCTCATTTCACCTTTATACAACAATATCACTACGGCGGCCCGCCTTAGAATTTTCATTTCTACTACGTGTATCCTCTATCCCTCTTGACGCCTTCTGGTTCAGCATTCCGATCTGAATAAAATGGAAAGTCTAAGGGTAATTCGGTACACCTTTCCTTTAATTTGCTGTCACAAAGTACTCCTGAAAGGCCATTTCAGTCATCCTATTTTGTTTTATGCTCTACGTCGTTTTCGATCGTGCCATTCTTGGTAAGAACAGAGCCAAAATTTCTGAAATGGTCCACCTTTTTTATAAGAACACCTCTCGTTTCCACGGAGGGATAGGCAGAGAGGATGGACCGCTATACTGCTCTGTCCTGACGTACCTCTCTAGATCTATTGACTATCTCTCTATATCTTTGACTATTGCTCTGTCTTTGATTACGGACAACTCTTAGGGGGTACTACTTCTTCTTCTTCTTCCTTATTGTAGACTTATGTGGTCTGTTCTTCAGAGTGTTGCTCCTCCTGTAGATTCCCAGCTGTCCTTCCATCTTTTAGGAGGTCTTCCACGAGGACGAGTCCCATGAGGTTGATTATGCAATGCAATATAGGGGAGTCTGGTGGTATCCATTCTTTGAACATGACCGTACCAGTCCCTTTTTCGCTGTTTGCTCCATTTTATAATATCCTCAACCTCACATATCTCTCTTATTCTGGTGTTCCTCAGGCGATCCCTCAGTGTCTTCATTTTGGAAGTCCTCAAAACTTGTTTGGTCCTTACTGTGTCTGCCCTTGCTTCGACGCCATATGTTATTATTGGTCTTACGCATGCTTTATAGATTCTCATCTTACTCTTAATGGCCATGTCTTTGTTTTTCGCATTTTGTGGATTTTAGAGCCCCAGAGTTGCAGCTGCCTTGTTTACTTGGGCTTGTATTTCTTCCCGCAGATCAGCTCCCCCTACCAGGTCTATGCCAAGATACTTGAAGGTCCTGACCTATTATATGGGTTGATTTTCTATAACCAGGTTACATGAAAGGTTACAGAAAAGTATACGAAATCTGGGTTCTACCAGTTGGTACTAATGGTTTGAAACTGTTACATTATCCAAAAAAAGTGCCCAGAAACTGCAAGTGACCCAAAGAGCCATGGAAAGAGCCATGTTAGGAATAAGCCTAAGAGATAGAGTCAGAAACGATACGGTGAGAGAAAAAACAAAGGTCACTGACATTATTAACCGGGTGGCGATTCTAAAACGTAAAATGGGCGGGTCACGTAGCCAGAAACCCTGGTAAAAAATGGACAAGAAGACTGCTGACTTGGAGACCGTGGACAGCGAAGAGAAGTGCAGGGCGACCGCAACTACGGTGGAAAGATGATGTAAACAAACACGTCGGAATAACTTGGATGTAGTCTGCACAGGACAAAAAGACATGGAAGCAAATGGAGGAGGGCTTTGTCCTGGAGTGGACGGGAATAAGCTGAGGAAGAAGAAAAAGAACCAGGTTAAATGTTTTGGGTGTTTTGGAAACGTTCATACATTTTGTTTTTTCGATAGAGATCGTCATGTTGTATTTCTTATAGGCGCGATGTAGTCTGTCTAGCATTTTTTGTGGTCATTATTGTTTTCAGCTAAGATTATAGCATCGTCTGCATAACAGAGGGTACTACGATCCTGCAAAATCCCATCCCGAAGTCAATTTCCTATGTCGTGCCTTCCCTTTGTAAGACTTGCAGATTTTCTATACTGTCAGCGGTTAACACAGCATCGTCTATGTATTTTATAAAAGAAATAATATCATGGTCTTAGTTTATAATTATAATTAAAAATTGAAATTGGGGTGCTTAGTTAATCGAAACTTTAATCAAACTCCAAAGCATGGATACTCGCCGAATAATATTGTTATTACTCTATTACGTTAAGTTTAATTTCAAATTCCGAGTTTAGACTTTGAAGCAAAAATTTGCCAGCTTTTAAAACCAAAACAACTTTGATCTCATTGGACCAATTTTTATAATGAAGCTTACAACCTCAGAAAGTTTTCTTGTTAACTCTTTTATCGCGTCGAAAAATTATGGAATTTAAATAGAGCCGCTCATTTCTGGTTTCTGTTAAGGAGGACAACTTAATTAAAGGTATCGTCATTTCTTAAGGAGATCTCGAGATAAAAATGTTAAGTTATAAACGTAATTATAATAGTGTATCAAAGGGACGCGGGAAAATGAAAATATTAAATTTTCTCAAATTTGTAACCGTAACTAATTCAACTTTGTCACTTATTTCTTAAAAGTATTTCCTTCCCTTAAACAAATCACAAGATCAATGAAAAACGGTGAAAAAATTGAGAACGTAGATTTTCATTTCTCTTCTTCTTATTATTATTCTTTTTCTTCTTCTTCTTCTGCTATAAATAACTAACTAACTGTTACGCCTTAGATAAACTTTAGGTGTTAATTATAAATCAATTTATTTCTTCAAAATATATTACAAACAATAAAATATATTATATTATAGTTTAAGGCATCTTTTAATGACGACCTTCGTGGCCGAGTGGTAAGTGCATTGACTGCCACCCCGAAGGTTCCGGGTTCGATTCTCGACGAGTGTGATTGTCACACTGTCTTTAGTCTAGTGGAGATTTCACGTGACAATAAAATGGCGATAGATAAGCTACCTATCACATGTCACGAGAACACTATGATTCCGCACATTCTTCTCAGTGATCTCATTTTTACGGCATTTATCCTAGATTAGAAGACATACGTTCTTTGCGATATTTGAGTTTTAAAACGGTCATTTTAAACAATAATTAATCAATGTAAGCTAAAATGGCCGTTTAAAATAAAGTTTAAATTCCAAGCCTTATGTATGGAAGCGAAGCATGGAACTGGCTGAAAAATGACGAGAAAAGAATAGATTATAGATTTAAAGAAATTATAATGAACAAAATTATGAAAAGATCACATTGATGATTTTGATGCTTTGAATTAATGGATGAAGAATCGATGGTTAAAAAAGTATTCGTAAACGATGAGATTAAAATATGGATCCGAAAAGAACGAGGAAAACATGGCATAACCAAAAAAAAATTAATAGTCGGTCGTGTTTTAAGTCTGAAGAATTGGTATCCGTGTACGACTCTCTGTTTGAATGTGGAGGAAGCTTGACAGTTGCGTCAAGAAAAGATAATGTGGCGGTTTTTTCTCTCTGCCTATTCTTCCGGAGAAACGGCGTGCTTGTATGTACCTAGTTGTTGCGAAAACATTTAAAAAAAAATCGTTGTGGTAGAAGTGGCATTGCGTCATTTCCAAATAACCGATATTTCGAAAATGTTTTTATTTTTAAAGTATTTTGTGATGTGCAAATTAATCCAACGATGATACATAACATTGTTATAGGATTCTGTGAAACAGAACAATATCAAAACTAACATAAATGTAATATTATGAGTAAAGATAAACACAAGGAGGTGACATTGCTGTGCTGAAGAGGTTAAGATCGATCTCACCTTTCACTCCAGCGTGGAAAACTTCGCTTTGGTGAGGGGGATGGCAAATCTCAACCCTTGGCAGAAAAGTGTTTTTACTTATTCGATTCGTGTAAAGTTGCCTTCAAAAGAGAAGACGATTTGTAGTAACGAAATATTGACTATTTCTTCACATTTTTATTCTAACCCAAACATATTTTTATCAGTGTTGTACATCCTAATTGGCCAAAAGAATACATTTTTAAATAAATGAAAATTTATTTAAAACAATTGTCTGTAATCAATAGACTAAGTAAATACTTTTCTGGATGAAACGAAATTATCACTGTATAGTAGTAATACGTTTGTGCTGTTTTGCTGTTAAAATTATATTAGTTTTATCGTTTTTATAAAGAATTTTGATAGGTGTAAAAATAAATTTTTCATTTGTTCCAATGACAATTTGAATAATTCCTTCAATATTATTTCAAAGTTCTTACTGGTTAAGTTCCTAATTACAGCTAATTTAAAAAAACGGTGGATACGTTGAACATAAATGAAATAAACACAAAAGTCCGGATCGTCCATGTCAACATGTGCAACATCGAAAAAAACATTATGTGTTATTACATTATGTGCTAAATTAAAAAAAACGACGCATTCGTGGAACATAAATTAAATAGACAATATGTGCACCATCTAAAAAGAACATTTTGCTTTAAATTATTTTTATTTTGTTATTTTATTTTATATCATTGTATTTTATATTATTTATTTTAGATTTATTTTGTGGGTGTTGCACGATCAGAGTGTGCGCGGGAGATGCCTATTGGTGGCGATGAGGTTCGCAACCCATCACACCGCGTCTCCTGCGGAGCGAAAAGAGAAGGATGGAGTGCCGCATCAGTAAAAGTGTGACAGTCCATTCTTTTTTTTTGCCTACCCTTTCAGGGAGATGGCGTGATGGTTAGTTAGTTAGTTAGTTAGTAGTATTACTTCAGCAAAGGTTTAAAAAGTCGAACCGAGTTGTTTTTAACTTTTAAAATTAATTAAATTACAAAAAAAATATGTGACAGACAAATATAGCCCTTATTGACCCGTAACAGAGTCTCATATTTAGAGTCCATTCATAGTTAATAAATGAAGATAAAGAAAATAAATAAATTCCGGAGTTTATAAATTTATATGTCATATTTTTTCACCATTTTATATAAGTAAAACAACAAGCTACATATGATGTCTATTTAATAATGTCTTTTCGGAATTCGCTAACAAACACAATATAAAAAAATATAAAGATGAAAGTATTAAAATTTAGCTAGTTAAAAATATAAACATATCAATAAATTTTAAAAATAAAAAATATTAAAAATAAAGAAAATATTATAAACAATGTTTCTTTTTTTTATATATACTTAGTGTAAGACACTCACTTTAGTAAAACAATAAAAAATAAATATCAAACATGTTTCGGATTAACAAGACCTTCATCTGTGATATTATTTAAATATAAATATTTATTCATCTGTGATATTATTTAAATAAAATTAAAAGTTGGTCATGTCAGAAGTCGGAAGAATCGACGTGCGTGTATGACTCGATGTATGAATGTGGAGGAAGCTAGAGAGGTGTGCCAGGATAGAGTAGTGTGGCGGTCCATTCTCTCTGCCTACCCCTGCGGGGAAACGGCGTGATGGTTTTGTTGTTGTTTGTTGAATATTAAAATATTGTTTATATTTTTACAAATGTGGTCAATTTTGAGAGATGTTAAAAAAATCATTTTGTCATCTGTCAAAAGTTACAGTCAGTTTTGACAGATGTTAAAATGATTTTTTAGCATCTGTCAAAAGTGACTACATTTGTAAAAAAAATATAATATTTTAAATGCTTTTATTTATTTTATATGTATCACTGAAACGTGTTTGGTATTTAATTTTTATTTTTTCGATAAAGTGAGAGTTGTATACTAATTACATAAAAAAATAAACATTAAAAATCTACAACACAAAGTTATGGCAAATATGGAAGAAATATTATAAACAACTGAATAATCTTAACTTTCAGTCCAATTTTAATACGTTTTTATTGTGTACAATTGTAATTAAATAATAATTACACCAACCCCTAGATCTAACTACATCCTTCCTCTCTCGTTTTATGAAACGATTGAGTCCCATATTGTTAAAATTTATTGCTTAAGAAAGATATGTGCAATCCGAAACGTGTGTGTGAATTATGCAATTAATTGTATTTTGATAAAATACAATGTTATTCAAATTTGGATCCACAACACAAAGTGATGGTACACTGAGAATGTGACTTTTTGAATAACTTTCTTACTTACTTCACATTGCTGAGGTGCAAATGGCGAAATTTAACCTTTTGATGGTGTTATTCCAAGCTATTCGATTCTGCGCCTTTTGCTTTCAGCAATTCCTTTGTCGCAGCTTAGCCAGATTATCCAGAATACTACCTTTTAAATTATTCCAAGGTATTCCAAGAAGTCTAAGTCCGGTTGGTCTTGTCTTGTTTGCAATCTCAATATATTTTTCATTACAAAATTGTTTTATTTTTATCCCACCCTCTGTGTATTTTTTTGTCGTTTTGGTTTTCTTCGTAGATAACTGACACTTAAGACAGCTAATCTTATCTCAGTGAAGCTTGACAGTTAAAACGCTGGTCCATTTGCAAACATTTTGGAAGGTTACTTCTCTTCTGTTCCACCCACAAGGATCTAAAAAAAAACAAATAATATAAAAATTAAAACATGTATTTTCCGACGTGTAAGTGAGTAATTAAACATTTCAAGGTTACAGCACAATACAAAATCTAGGTGAATACAAAATAGTATGAAGTACAATCATTACACATTTTATTATTCTTAGACGATTTAAATTTGTTTTTGAATGTAAACAAATACTTGTAGACAAATAATGGATTTTACCCATTGCGGGTTATTCATTATTAAGGATTAATTGTAATAATATTAAGGTTACAACACAATACAAAGTCTAGGCGAATATAAAATAGTATGAAGTACAATCATTACGTATTTAATTATTCTTAGACGATTTAAATTTGTTTTTGAATGTAAACAAATACTTGTAGACAAATAATGTATTTTACCCATTGCGGGTTATTCATTATTAAGGATTAATTGTAATAATATTAAGGATAAAAAGTGAACTTAAAAATGTAAAGATAAGTGTGGGATTCTAGCATATATACAAGTTCCTAAAATTTGTCAGATGTCGTGGTCATAAGAAAGGAGGAATGGGGAATGTTGTTAAACATAAAGCGATCGCTCAACCCAACCAATGACAGGTCATAAGTCTTGTAGACAAATACTGGATTTTACCCATTGCGGAAAAATTATTTTTTATAAGGATTAATTGTATCTCAATAGAGACGGAGATGTAAATTGTTTTCCTGGGAGCAGAATGTGGTGGCTGAGGCGTCATAAGTCAATGACAGGTCATAAGTCCTGTAAGCGCCTCGGCCACCACATTCTGCTCCCAGGAAAACAATTTACATCTTCGTCTCTATTGAGATACAATTAATCTTTATAAAAAATATTATAACTTCTCTGATTAAGTATTTATAATGTGGAAGGGGCGATAATATTTTGTTGCGCCACTGTAAGCGTTCCCTAGGCTACGATATTCGATTCTCAGCAATATAATAAACACGATTACATATAAATTTTTAATTGTATCTCAATAGAGACGAAGAAACAAACTGGAAACTGAATATGGATGATCAAGGTGTTTACAGGACTTATGACCTGTCATTGGTTGGGTTAAGCACACGCTTTATGTAATTACAACATTCCCCATTCCACCATTGTTATTATGATCATGTATGATACATTTTTTTTTTGGAAGTTGTATATATACTCCAAATTCATACTTATCTTCACGTGGCAGTTCCAGTTAGCCATCTATGTAGATTTGATTGTACTAATTAATTTTTTAATATTAATCTATACAATCCATCCACTAACGCCATCTATGAAGAATGATTGTTTAGCATTTAGCAAACTACTTTGCACCTTGAACACCTTGATCATCCATATTCAGTTTCCAGTTTGTTTCTTCGTCTCTATTGAGATACAATTAAAAATTTAAATTAACCACCCACAGGTGAAAATCCAGGATTCGTATACAGATGTAAGTATACATTTTCACAAATACGATTACATATCGTTGTAGAAATGTGTTGGAGTGAGCACGAAGTATTGTTTGGGTTAGTCAAGCGTACTGTTTTATTACGGCATCTTCGATACTGTATGCTAGACTGAATTCAAAACCTATTTTTATAAATATTCATGGCGATTTGAAATTCTTTTGAAAGTCTGTGTTCAAAATTGTTGAAATGATTTCAAAGTTTCTAAATATACTATATGAATATTGCATTTTTTAAGCAAACAAAAACATAAACATTAACTGCACAATGGAGTTCTAGTGCCGACCCTTATGTATTTCAATACATGAATCTTTTGGTTGGCAAAAGAAGGATGAAAGTAGGATAAATGCAGTGGCGTGCCTAGGGTTAACCAGCAAGGCAAGCACGTCTGACTTTTTTGTGTTATAATATTAGTAGAGGGTCACAATAATGTATTTTTCCGGATTAAAGAGTTTTATCTTTCTAAATTAATTTCGTGAATTAATTGATATTAAATCTCATTTTTGGCGCATTTTAAATCTATACAAAAAAATAATTGTTTGCGTCATCAAACTCATGTTATTGTATAATATTAAAGTGTATTCACAAATACAAAAATGAATATAGTTATTTAAAAAAAGCTGTAATAGAAAATAATAATAAATTAGTTAACACTACTGAAGAGTGTTTGGTGTGTTTTTGGGTAACACCGTGTGATTTCTCCTTCTCGACCGACGTTTCGGAGATCGTTGCAGTCTCTAACATTGGATGCATGAATATTGAGGAAGCTAGAAAGAAGTATGTCAGGAAAGAAACGTGTGGCAGTCCATTATTTTTGCCTATCCATTTGGAGAGACAGCGTGATGGTTAGTTAGGTAGTTACAAAATTGTTTGGTATAACTTTAACTTCCTCGCAAATATGAAATATAATATATCAATAGTGATATGATAACAATGTACCAAATTAAACAGTCAATTATGTTGATGTATCATTGTGTGTACCTTCAAAACATTGGATTATCTAAACTTTGAGTGAAAAAAAAATTGCATTGTAATCTATGATATGTATAAATTTTGAGAATTTCAGAGTTCTAACTCTCTAAATTTTAAAAACCAAATGGAACAGGCTTTTAATATTTTTTTACATAAACGAAAAAAACTATCAAAATTATATTTATAAATGTTTGAGTCAAAAAACTGTCATTGTAACAAAAAAATTAAATTTATTCAATGAAATTCAATTAATTTAGACTGATTCATTGTCGCATCCATTATATAGGTCTGCAAGAGCCAAATTTCTTAGGATTTTTAGTTAGAAGTATGCTTTTTTCATTAGGAATTCTTAGGAAATGTTATCTTTTCATATAAAAAAAATTAAATAAATAGGTAAGCTAGAGTGAAATACTGGAAACGGTTTTTTCCTTTTATCAAAGTCTCCTCGAATTATAATTAAGGACAGAAATCTAAAAAGGTTAATTTGTCGTCTTCGTGGATATTCGACCTTTTGAATAATCCAATTATTCAACCATAGATAATTGATGCTGACCTCTGGTATACACCATAAAATAATTTTCATGATATTATAAAGTGTTGGTGTTACAAAAGGGATGAAATACAAAGGAAAATAGTATTTTCACAAGAAACATTAAATAAAAATATCATAATTATTGTAAGTCAATGTACCTTTGACGACCATAGTGACAGAGTGGCAAGAACTATTCGTACCACTCCGAAGATCCCGGGTTCAATATCCGGCAATTACAGAGTGACTGTCACACACTGTAATCGTGTTATAATAAAACTGCGTAAACGTAGGAAATGGTTGGCAGAAATAATGGATAGCCACACTGATCTTTATTGACATACCTCTCTGGATTCCTCAACATTCATACAACGTGTCATGCACGCACGTCAATTCATTCTCACGTGAACGATATTTAATATTTAATTGATTTGATCGTTCCACGTATTCCTCAATCTTCCGCTATTTCTTGTTCCGTGTACGTCGTTTACAAAATATTTTTTTTATCATCTTGTCTTCTAAAATATTTTTGATAAATTGAAAATATTTTCTTCTTCAATTTAAATTTTAGTTATTAAAGAGCAAATTTTATGATTTTCGTTAAAATTAATAAACAACATAAATTAAGATACAATTAATCCTTAATATTAAAGTAATTGGTATGGTGCCATCAATAGTTTACAGGATGGACACGACCCTTAATCATGAGGAATACGACTGAGAAAAACAAGAAGAATTTATTTATAATAGTAAACATGATGGTTGAGTGGTTTTTCTTGAATTAAATTATTGTATAAATTATATAAATTGTGACAAATTTGTTCCGCCTTGCGAGGGCATTCTCAAACTTTGAGTTTGAGAATGCCCTCGCAAGGCAAAACAAATTTGTCACAATTTATATAAATTAAATCTAAGTAAAACCATTAAACAATCATGTTTTCTATTATGAATTAATAATGGAGTTTTACAAAACTAATACTTCAACCATCAATAAGAAGAATTAATGTAAATTCATCCATATCGAAATAAAAATGGTCAAATCCTTAAATGTATTCAATTTGATTTTCGAATAAATTTTTGATTTATGTTAAAAATCGAATGTTTGTTATTTTTTAATTTTCCCTTGCCTTGTAGGTACCCGTGTAAGGAAGAATAAAGTGTCCGAATTATGTAACACACTTTCCCTTTGAACCCTTTTAAAGCCCGCTGATTCGCTGGAACTTCGAGTCGACTGTTTCAATTTGATGGTGGAAAGATTATGGGCGATTGTCTTTACCTCTCGGCATATGACCTGCTTATGAAAGGCCAGGACTAGATAAAACGGAGGCAATTTTGAACCCTCCGTAATAACATGGACTCAGCTTATTTTGCTTATATGAATCCGATGCGTTGCTGATAACTTATACATACTCGTATGATGTGTGTATACTTATAGTATAGTATACAACCTATATTGTCTATTAAAATTAGGTTCAATGAATACATTTTACATACTCATGAAGATATAAAACACACATTTTTAAAAATCTAAACTTTGAAGAACGCAAACAAGAATTTTTTGTAGCAGATAAAATAATGATAATCTAATGATTGTACCGAAATCTCATTTTAAATTTGAATAACTTTTTGGAAACATTGTTTTACGACAATTTTTTTTTGCGTTTTCCACAAACTTGTTTCGGGACACAAACTTCCCTTCCTCAGTGTATGAATTTTAATAGGTAAATGACATTGAGTTATTACTTATATACTAAATGATGAGTGAAAAAGTGGAGGTCATATAAATATTTTGACATTTTTTTAAAATAACTACTTCGACTTTTTGTCCTGATTTCGATAGATACCGGTTTTGCCCGGCTAGCTGGCATCGACAGACCAGTATGTCTTATTTATTTATAAATTAAAATGAAATTTCATCAAGAGATTTCTGTGATATTATTTGATTTCGTTAATATTGTAATGTTACATACCATTACGATTTCTTCGGCCACTGTATTCGCCTTAATTCTCCCTAGTTAAGTACCTCTTCGAAATTTATTTCCAACTTCTCCTGTTTCCGCCGTGTGAGCAACCGTCGCCTTCCCGGTTGGTAACACTGTTTTTTGTACTGTATGCTCCGAGGCTAGAAGCCTGCCCACTTCTCTCCAGTCAGCTTTGCGGGTATGCCGCCATCTTACTCGTCGCCTGTGCCTCGATCCCGCCAAAATGTAGGAGACACGGAAATCCGTCTGCATCCGGCTGGACCAGAAATGGTTCAGCCTTCGTGCAGTAGTAGGATATAAAGGTGCTCGTCAGGTACGATATTGACAACATATTTACACATCAAGCATCGCGCATCGGTCACACATGTGCATCAAATGTCCGCGTGTCTGCGGTTAGTTCCGAAGATTCTGTCGGACATCTACGTGACCGCGTTCGAGGCTCCGTGTCAAGGACCACACCACCATGCGGAACTGCGGTGACCACTTCTTCACTCCGTACAGCACCACCAGCTTATGGAACCTCGTGTCTGCCAGGTGACGCTCTATATATTTATTTGCTGAACCACCATCTACTGGTCAGCGTCGCTGATAACGTCGACGGACGACGTCACTGGTCGATGTCCTGAGGAGCACGCCATCGAGGAATCGCCTCAAACCGCCTCTTCATTCTTCCATCATGTGTTCTGTGGTTATTCTGTGTAAGACATCCCTAGCCCCTTAATACTGTAATAATTGTAATATGTAATAAACCTTCATGTATCCCATATAATCTGCGTCTTTATTTACACCCGTCCTTAGTCGAGTAATGATAACACGAAAGGAATCTCACGATTACCACCCTGAGGATAAAAACCATGCTCTCTGTGTTAACCGAGGGAGTAACATTTCAATATACGAGTATAGCTCAATGTAAGTGTATGTTAATATAAGCTTTGAATTGTAGATATATCGTAAAATATTTAAAATATCATGTATCGAAGACGAATAAAGAAAGAAAAATAAACTGTCCATTTCTATGAAGTACTTCGGGCACACAATAAATAAAGATACAAAGCGCTGCAACTGATTATCCGAGGTTGAAATGAACGGAAAACGAAGTGTAGGGAGAAGAACAAAAACTTGGCTAGAAAACCTTCAAGATTGGAACAGTTGGAGCACCACATCTCTGTTTAGAGCTGCTGTATCAATTATAGAAATAGCTGTGATGCTGTCCAACCTCCAGAGGCGGGACGGCGGGACATCGAGGGAGAGTAGTGTAGCTTAAATGTGGTCCTGGTTCCCCATGGTTGCAAATATACATACATTATTATTATTATTATTTTTAACGTAAGCCCCAAACGGATGGGGGACGGGCCTAGGGAGTGCTGCGCCTATAACAGCTTCGGGTAAGCGGAGGGAGCCCTCTATGGCGCGGCCATATACCATCCTCCAATAGGAGAGATACAATAATAATAATAATAGTAAGAATTCAACTTAGCGTATTCTTCTGAATTTTTTTAATGAAGGTAATACTCGTACATCATTTTTGTAGGTGATACGCTGCCTAGGTCACTTGCACCGCATGGGGGATCTGGAGCCCCCTCGAACGAGTATTGTATAATTACCCATTAGGGCAAAGAAGTGTCCGCAGGCCAAGACTGCTATGGTTAGATGGTGTGGTTGCAGACTGTCAAGCTCTGGGGCAGCAAGGCTAGAAGGTGGCGGCCAGAGATAGGACCGGATGGAGTCGTTTATTGAAGGAAGCTAAGACCCTCCCAAGGGTTTGTACTGCTGAAGATGAATAAATGAGAGATACACGATTTTAAGTACAGGGTGTTTTTTTAGAGGTTTGGTTTTTTAACTAGCAACATTGTTTCTACTGACAATCAATTTGACAATTGATATCTGATTTGTAATCAGTACGTTTTGCCATTTTACCATAAATAGACTGACGTCAGAACAGCGCTTGTAAATTGTGCAAAAATATTTTGAAAATCATGGTTCGGTTCGCCAAACTTATCGTGCACTACGTCCATTTTAAGGTCGACATAATCGTCCATCTGAGCAAGTTGTTCAGAAGAACATGGAACGTTTTAGCACCACGTTTACTTACATACCTAATATTTTGTTCAGTTTATCAAGATCGTGCAACACAAAGTCCATGTTCACATAACGTAGGTTCTGATAAATTTAGAATTGCCGCTAATAAATAAAGGATAACGATTATTGTATTTTTTAAGTGCCGCCATTTCGTGAAACGTGTTTACAAATTCGGTTTAAAAATGCTTATAAAAAACGAGAAAGCGGAACAACGGCCCTTGAATTATGGCGGTCTTCCGAATCGCCTTCTCCGGTCAATTTATAAAATTTTATCTCCCCTCACGCTTATCTGCACAAAAAGAAAGGGCGCCTTTTGATACAGAGGCCCGCCAAACTTCAGTTTTTCTAATACGACTTAACAATAACCAGAGGCAGTTTGATCCACTGGGTATACGGTCAATGAACCTCTAATTCGTTGAGCGAACAAAAACAACTGTATTCTATCTATTATTGAGTCACATATTTTTACATAGTTATCGATTAAAAATATGTTTTTATGTATGCATTAAAAAAATAT
This sequence comes from Lepidostoma basale, assembly GCA_022606425.2. Lineage (NCBI taxonomy): Eukaryota > Metazoa > Arthropoda > Insecta > Trichoptera > Lepidostomatidae > Lepidostoma > Lepidostoma basale. Next base: position 15,266 of record JAHDVF020001257.1, read on the forward strand.
GAATTGAATAAATTCGAGTGCTTCTCTTTTCTTTCATGAAAGGATTTTGGCATCTAGATAAAGAACAAGACAGGAATGCGTGGAAGAAAATAAAAGAGGCCTGCAGTTGAGGGAAGAAGGCTGAAGAAGAAGAAGATATAATATTTTTTTTTATCTATACAATCGGATATTGCTTGTTTCATTTTTTTAAAGATTAACGCCAAGAATTTAAATCATTGGAATTTGACCTTATTTTAAAGTCTTTAATTTGAACATAAAATAGCTCATTATTATGAAGAACGAAACTGGTCGTGTCCAGACTTGAACATAAGTCCCCTGGTTCAGGAGTCAAGCGCCCAATGTCCTAGCACACCATCCGACATTTTATATAATTAGAATAAATAAGTCAGTTGGTGGTCTAGGGGATAAACGCTCTGCTCCTGATCCAGAGGACATGGGTTCGAGCCTGGATACGACCAGATTCCTTCGTCATAATAATGAGCTATTTTCTGCTCATATTGAAGTTAGTAAAAAATTCTAAAATCATTGATTAAATCTTCAATTAATGTTAGTCATTAATTTTTTTTTATTTAACTTCATTAACGATGTTAAAATCAATTTTCTAGAAGATGTATTTTACTTTAAGGCTGATCGCCATGTTTAAATAATAACATTTGTTAATGCATTTTAAAAAAGTATTTAATGATGTTTAGTATAAAAAACCTTTCAATCCCATAAATATTATAAAACATTTTTATTGTTTCTTGACCAATGATGTAAATTTCCATATTAAATAATTCATTCGAATGAAAATTTCTGTTTTCTAGAAATTTTATTACAATTAATGGGAATGACATGTTTCGTCTTTCGAAAACATAGACATTTAAGAAAATAGATTTTTTCGTTCGTTTTAATTATAATATAATAAAAGTTTATTGTTTTTCGTCTTCATTATCGAGTTCATCGATACATCGTTTTTGACTTTATATTGTGTGTAATTGTTCCTTCTAATGACTGTTTTTATTATTATATTTTTCACCTTTAATATTTGACAGCCAGAGTTGACAGAGAGTTGCTGAGCAACATCAAAGTCCGTAAGGTGTCCTAATTGGGCCATGTTCTGAGAGGCGAAAAGTACGTGTTACATCTGATCTTGAAAGGTTAGATTGAGGGTCGACGAGGTGTTGGGAGAAGGCAGGTATCCTGGCTGAGGAACATCCGAGAGTGGACAGGGCTGAGGACCGTGTAGGAGCTGTTACGAGCTGCCCCGGACAAGGAGGCCTACTCAAGGGTGATAGTCAACGTTGGAGAGACCTGACAGGGCACAGAAAGAAGAAAAATATTTTATAATATAAATAGTAACTAACCGTTCTTTAATTAAAATATTAAGGTACCGAACTCAATTCAATTGACATAGGAACAAATACACATAAAGGTTCGAAAAATCACGAAAATTTGACATTTGATATCTCATTGTAACACCTGATGATGTCAACATAGGTTGACGAAACAGCTGTCGCGTAAAATAAAATACAATTGTGATACATAAAACAAAATTATTTAATCTAACAGTTTAAAATAACAAAAGTTATTTTATACAGATGTTGTCATTATTTGAAATAGTTAATATTGAGTTATTTTAAATCTAAATAAGACAGCCTAGAGTTTATATACGAGTAGTATCACCATGAACAAAATTATCTAAAAATGAATCACAGAGGTTTGCCTCCACAGATTGTGATATTACATTGCGGGAGGCACTTTAACAGCCCCCTGAGAGAAAACAGCTCCATTTTATGAAGATGAGGGCTGAAGGAGCACGGCCGATATCAGGAACTTCCGCCTCGCAAGAAGCTCACGATGACGAGATAAGTGAATTACCATTCGGGGGATAATTCGAATTTGAATTCCGGTCTCCAGATTTGCCTACCTTAGTTTATATATTAAAAAAACTCAATTCGTAAATATACGGAACCAGAAATAAATGATATATTTTTTCTTGAACAACGTTGTAGAACTACATATCAAATAACTAATACGATAGAAATGTCTGTTTTCTAAAAGTTTTATTATATATTATTTTCATTTTTAAATTTGAATTATTGTATCGAATTTAAAATGCATTTTTATATTAGTCTTTCTTTGTTTAGTTTTTATTATATTTTTACACCTGAAGATAGAGATATCCTCTAGATATTTCGTGTTTTTTAATGTTTTTTTTTTTTAATATTTTGTGTAATAAACCAACTTATTTTAAATTTTCAATTTCAAGTAAAATATTTTTTTCAAATTTGCCTAATTTCACAAAGGTTTTTTTAATAAGGCGAAACTAATTATTTCCATAATATACTGTAATTAAACATTTCATCACGCAGAAAAGAGACGTTTTCAATCGTATACATAAATCAATATTGATGAAAACGTATGTTTTTAAGACATTTTACTAAGCATATTAAATTATAGTGATCTTTCAAATTAATACATAAAATATTGTCTCTTTTTATTATTTTGATTGAAGTGTAAAAAAAAATATATATTTTTATTAACAATTTCAAATATTTCGTTAATATTTTTATGTATTAATAATAGTAATACAAAAAGGGCCAAAAATAAAAGGATGGAGTGCCGCATCGGTTAAAGTGTGACAGTCTATTCTTTCTGCCTACCCCCCCGGAGAGACAGCGTGATTGTTAGTTAGTTAATAAAAGTAAGAAACAAGCGAATAACTTTTTTTAAGACTTGAATATTTACACACCTAACATACAGATTATTATGATTATTCAGCCATTATTGTATATCTCATTGGTATTATATTATTAAACAAAGTTTTATTCTTACGATTTCATTTTTGTACTTAAATTTTTATTATTATTAAAATAAAATATTTCATCGAATCCTGTCTCTTATCTTGAATAGGAGAAGCCAGATTCAAAGTGCTTAAATTTTCTCCCTAAAATGTGATAAGGTATAACTGAATTAATGATTTCAGACGAGATTAATCCCCGATAAAGAATACTAAAGGAGGGAGTATTAATTTTTATCAGGGTTCCATAATATTATGCAATTCAAATTGACTAAATATTGGTGATTATTCTAAGCTCCGCCTAGAGAGAATCCGGTCGGTAGGTAACAAAACAAAACATCTAAGTGTTTTGTTTATTTATAAAAAAGCCACACCAGAAATAAAGTGCTAAGCACCTGTTTTGATATAGAAAGACGAAACTTATTACTCCCTTATATAAAATCTTATAGTAAACGAACGTTTCGTATATAATAAATACTTAATTAACTGAACAATTTTAGAATTTTGTAAACAACACTAACATTATTAAAAGTTAGTTAAATGATAATATATGGTGTCGAAGCAAGGGCAGACACAGTAAGGACCAAACAAGTTTTGAGGACTTCCGAAATGAAGACACTGAGGACGATAGCAGGCAAGACACTGAGAGATCGCGTGAGGAACACCAGAATAAAAGATACGAGTATATGTGAGGTTGAGGATATCATAAGATGTAGCAGACAGCGAAAAAGGGTCTGGTTCGGTCATGTTAAAATAATGGACACCACCAGACTCCCCTATTTGAATTGCATAATCAGCCTCATGGGACTTATCCTCGTGGTAGACCTTCTTAAATATGGAAGGACAGCTGGGAATCAATCTCACAGGAGGAGTAACACTCTGGAGAACAGACAACATAGGTCTACTACAATAAGGAAGAAAAATAATAAAGTAAATGTTGTTTACAAAGTAATAAACATGGTTCAATGAATCCGCAACACAAAGTTATGGTGAATATAGAAGAAACATAACTATCACGCCATCGCTCCGAAGGGTTAGGCAAAAATAATGGATCGCTGCCCTGTTTTTTTCTGACATAATTTACTCTCTTCCTTAATATTATATAACACAGCATTAATACGTCGATTTCTGCGACTCCTCACGTGGTCGACATGTATTTGATTGATTTGATCCGTCTGCATACAACATATATCTCATTGACACTACGCTCATTTTGGCATCTACATCCAACCCATACAGCTTTTTAATGTTGAGATATAGATTAAACAACCACGGGTATATTACGTAACCCTGTTTGACAACTTAACTGTTATTAGGCCAGGCTGTAAGATTTCTAATTACTTTAACGCTAGCAGTGCTTTCCGTGTACCTTAATAGATGTATAAAAGTATGAATTAGTGGTGTTTATTTTCCAGAATTTTATTAAATTATTTGTAAATCACATTGAATTTCCAATGTATTATTAAATGCTCAGCAAGCCAACAAAAACATTGTATGATAGAATACCCAATGAAGTAGTTAAAAAGGAATGTAAGGCGGATGAATGTGTCATATATACAATTAAGAAAAGGTCATTTACAATAAGTGCTTTCATAACATCGATGTGTTCCATCTAAATGAAAGTGGTTTAAAAAAATGATTGAATGATTGAATGATGAAACTGTGTTAGTCAAATTTTATTTTTATTTTTACGTTTTTATATTTTATTTCATTTTAAATTATTCATTATAAATATTAATATTACTATTATTTTCTTTGACTCACTAAAATATATTGTTTATTCATCTTATATATTTAAACTTATATCAGTTGCTGTACAATATTTGTGGTATCATGTAATCGGCCTTGTTTCGCTGTTTGTTACCCACAGTAAGAAAAAATATGATTTGGACAATAGAACGATTGTATGAGGAAAGTATGTTTAAAAATATATGATCAAATTATCTAAATACTGAAAGGCGACCATATTCGAAGAAGGCGAAATCGACGAGAGTGCGTGTCACGGTGTGTGAATGTAAAAGAAGCATGAGAGTTATATCAGTATAGAACAGTGTGGCGGTCCACCCTCTTTGCCTACCCCTCCGTAGAATAGCGTGATGGTTAGTAAGTCAGTTAGTTAAAACAAAATATATTTGTAAAAAAACTATTCCAAGTTTAAAGAAAGCTTAAAAATTGGACAGACACCTTCAGGCGTTATCTAGCAATGTACTCGTATGTTAATGGCGGTAACCTTTCACATTGCGTTAATAAAAATATTCTGCTTAATGCTTACAACCGATCTTAGTAGATCGCGCTAGTGTAGATTGAACTAAAAAATGTGAAGTGTATCCCGATATTGTAGCATATGTACATCTTCCAAAAATTTGTCAGACGTGGTGGTCGTAAGAAAAGCGGAATGGGGAATGTTGTATTACATAAAGCGTGCGCTTAACCCAACCAATGACAGGTCATAAGTCCTGTAAACGCCTCGATCATCATATTCTGTTTCCAATTTGCATCTTCGTCTCTATTGAGATACAATAAATCTTTCAAATTATATTTTTTAAAAAGCTTCAATTATTTCTATTAATGATCCCCATGACAAAGAAGACACTTCTTGGATTAAAACGTGCCTGTATTCGTTTAAAAAATGTAAAAAAGATATTGATTTCCTTGAATATTAATGAGATTCGAATAGAAAAATCAGCTGAACCAGGCTTTTAAAAATAATATTATTAAAATTTTTAGGATAACGAAAAAGGCTTATATTGAATTTCATAACTTAATCAATATTTTCCTTCGGAATGTCGCCCTTTAATAAGTTACTTAAGTTTAAAGATCATCTTTAATTATTAATCTGATTGATGAAATCACCTCGTAGTTCTTAAAAATAACTATTTAAAGTTTGATTAAAACACTGTAATATATTATTATATCCATTGTTTTGGCCGAAACACTACGATACTTTAACATTTTATAACTGTAAATGGAAAAACATTGTTTTATATCACAATTGTATGTTGACATCATCGGGTGTTACAAAAATATATCAAATGTCAAATTTTCGTAATTTTTCGAATGTCGCTTTTCTTGTTTTTCTATGTGTTCTACATTGTTTATTTAATGTTCTTCTTTTTTTATTGTTCTTAATTTTTTAATTGTCTTGTGTTTTATATATTCCATTGTTTTGGCCGAAACGTTATGATACCTTAACCTTTTAAACCGTTAAATTAAATAACTTTTAAGTATCACAATTGTAATTTATTTTACGCGACAGCTGTTTCATCAACCAATGTTGACATCATCAGGTGTTACAATAATATCAAATATCAAATTTTCGTGATTTTTCGAACCTGATATATTGATAACCTGATGGTTGATATATTATTGTAACACATGATGATGTCAACATTGGTTGATGAAACAGCTGTCGTAAAATAAATACAATTGTGATATAAAACAAAACATTTTGCATCTACAGTTATATTATAATATCACAATTGATTTAATTTCCTGTGAAATTGTCGCGACAGCTGTTTCGCTAACCAATGTTAGCTACCCGGTGTCAGCGAAACAGCTGTCGCGACAATTGTATGAGAAATAAAATCAATTGTGTTATTATATAAGACAGTTTTTTAAATTAAATAGTAAATAATGTTAAAATATCAAAGTGTTTCCGCCAAAACAATGGATTTTCTAAAACCGCTGGACCAATTTCAATGATTTTTTTGTGTGTGTTTTAGTAGGTCTCTAAATGTTTAACATTCACAATTGAACCCGGTAGGTGACCGTAAAAACCTTCTGGGAATACATGACCTTCTGAAAATAATTCATAGTTATGTTTGCTTACCATAGATGGCGCTGATGTCGAATTCTGTATTTAAGCATGAAAGATTTCTCCACATTAATTCGCGCACGTCGATACGTCCGACTTGCATTCCATATTTCCATGGCAATGGTCTTTTCATAATTTTGTTTATAATACTATACATCCGCGATGTATTTTATCCCGATATCGTTACCACATAAATATTTATGGGGTTTTATTTCAACCGGATTCATTCTTTCGTTCTTCTTCTGCAAGTTCCATGGAGAATAAGGACGAAATATTCTGCAAATAATTGTTTAATTTTTAAAATTAGGTATTTAGTTTCAGTGGCAATTATACGTACGATATTACATAATGTGCATTTGCAAGACATAATTCATATGCAAAAGGTATCCTAAAAATTTAACCAATTTAACCAAATTAACCAATTACTAAAAGGCGGCCACATTCGAAGTCGGAATAATCGACGTGCGTGCCTGGTGCGATGTATGAATGTGGAGGAATCCCGAGAGGTGTGCCAGGACAGGCCAGTGTGGCGATCCATCCTCTCTGCCTACCCCCTCCGGGGAAATGGCGTGATGGTTAGTTAGTTAGTCAGTTATCCTAAAAATTTCTTGGAAATGCCACACTACGTATGACAAGGTTCTCAACCGGATCGAAGAAACCAATCATTTCCGCATTTGTCTATTTTACTCCCAATGACAAATGTGTATTGAAAAAAAAAAAAAAAAAATATATATATATATATATATATATATATATATATATATATATATATATATATATATATATATATATATATATATATATATATATATATATATATATATATATATATATATATATATATATATATATATATATATATATATATATATATATATATATATATATATATGTATATGTATATGTATATGTATATATATATGTATATATATATATATATATATATATATATATATATATATATATATATATATATATATATATATATATATATATATGTATATGTATATGTATATGTATATATATATGTATATATATATATATATATATATATATATATATATATATATATATATATATATATATATATATATATATATATATATATATATATATATATATATATATATATATATATATATATATATATATATATATATATATATATATATATATATATATATGTAGAAAAATGTTATACCAGACAGTTTTTTGTCCGTCCTGTAAAGTTGAGGTTACTTGGATGTATGCTACTTCAGAAAAATACGATTCATTTAATGTTTTAATTTTACAGATAATCCTCTGTTTTGGCTGAAACATTACGATACTTCAACATTATGAAATGCTTATATTTGAAACTCTATAACTATCTATGAAACTGTGAAATAGGTATCATAATTAATTTTTGTTATCATCAGTTCTTTGTAACACTTGATGATGCCAACATTGTTTGGCAAAACAGCTGTCGTAAAAATCTCATAAAAAAAATATGATACCTATAAAAATTGTTCCAAATTTCAACACTTAATATTGTTACTATATCTATCAAAATGTGATTGCATCATAAGTAAAATTAAAAAAAGCATCCGTGAGATGGTTTGGACATAAGGAATGGTTAAAATGTTGTATACAAGCAGTGTGAGTGGAAAGAGAATCCGTGGAGGACCAAGGAAAGCATTGCATGACGAACGTGCATGTTACGATGTATGAATGTAGAGAAATCTAGATAGGTATGTCAGGACAGAGCAGTATGGAGGTATATTCTCTTTGCCTGCCCCTCCGGGGAAATAGCGTGATGTTTAATAAGTTAGTTTGTGATTCGTATAAATAAAGTGTTTCAGAATTAAACTAAAATATTGTAGTAAAATTTGTTTACAGACAACCTACGTTTTCCCCAATATTCAATACAAAATAAAATCTTCAGAGCCGTTGCATATTTGTTGTATACATTATCATAATACGAGAAAGATTGTCCCGTGTATATCGGGAGAAAGAAGTTCCGGACAAAAAACACGAAGCCATGAATAAATATCGGCTGTCACACAAAAAGATACGTAAACAATGCTCCAGACATTGTATATTGTACAATGGAATAGAGAAGTGAATCGGGAAAGAGAAAATGGACGGTTTTCCATACAAATGTCGGAGATAAAAAAGTAACGTTTTAGTTAACTCATAAAACTAAAGTAAAGTTGGCTCCCGATGAATTGTGTCTTCAGCCGATAAACTTTTTGTACATCGCTTCACCGAAAGCAAAGAAGTGTTACATTTATTTTAATACGAAGCGTTTTATTGTGATGAGAGAGAAGCATATATTGTATATTTAATTTATTTAAGGGGTTAGGTTAGGTTAGGTTAGGCCCATGGACAGACAGAGTAACGAACACAGAAGTCCTGAATCGTGCAAGAGTAAATAGAGAGCTGCTGACATTAATCAAAGTCCGCAAGATTGCATATCTGGGTCACGTTCTGCGAGGAGAGAAGTATCGCCTGCTGCATCTAATATTGAAGGGAAAAATAGAGGGCCGCAGGGGGGCAGGGAGAAGGCAGATGTCCTGGCTGTGCAATGTGAGGGAGTGGACGGGAATCGGAACTGTGGAGGAGCTGTTCCGGACAGCGCAGGATAGGGAGGAGTTTACCAGAGTGATCGCCAACGTTGGGGGGACCTGACAGGGCGCTTTAAGAAGAAGAAGAAGGGGTTAGGGGCTGTCAGAGGTATGAAAAAAAAGTATTTAAAAAAATGTTCTGTCAGTTATTAAATTTATTTGAACTAACTAACTAACCATCACGCCGTCTCCCCGAAGGGGTAGGCAGAAAGAATGGACTGCCACACTTTTCTTTCCTCAACATTCATACATCGTGTCATGCACGCGCGTCGATTTCTTTCTCCAACTCCTCACATGGCCGACATTAAATATTTGATTTATTTGATCGTGCCACGTTTTCCTCGGTCTTCCTCTATTTCTGGTTCCATTCAAATTATTAACATATACTTTTTTTACCATTCTTTCTTCATTCATTCTTATGCATATGTCCAAACCATCTTAATGATCCTTTCAATATTTTGTTCATAACACCATCATTCGCACCGCATTCACTTCTTATATATTATAATACTTGTTTTTTTATACCTCTGACTGCCCCTAGCCTCTTAAGTCAACTAAGGTCTAACAAAAATTCGATTGAGACGAGAAAACTAGACCAATGAGTTCAAAAAACGAATTAGACAAATTTGTGCAGCTTTTGGAAAAATGATTTATAAAAAAAACAAAGACAGTGGAAAGATGACATGAACCGACACGTCTATATAATCTTAATGCAGTCTACACAACGCAGAGCTAAGTAAAAGGGAATGGAGGAGAACTTTATCCAGGAGTGGAAGGGAATAGGCTGAAGAAGAAGAAGACCTATATACAACAATGAAAGGGTCGTTAAGATAGTTTGGACACATGGAAAGAATAAATGAAGACAGAATGGTGAAGAAGGTATATAACGACGTGAACGGAGCTAGAAATAAAGGAAAGCTGAGGAAAATGTGGCACGATCAATTGTTCTTTGCTCCGTCACGCAGAATCAAGCTGCCTTTGGTGATGCCTGTCGAAGAGCGAATCGCACGTTGGATCTAATCGTCTCGGATTTGGATTCGAATTTTCAGTGTCAGTGAGGCAGTGTTCATAAAAAAAATATTACAAATTCTGGAAAAAGTACTGCCTCACTGACTATCCTATCCAAATACTGCCTATCCAAAAAAGCTAAGATGGCAGTGCATAATGGTGTTCTTGTGCCGACCCTTGTGTATGGAAGTGAAGCATGGAACTGGCATAAGAAGGATGAAAGTAGAATAAATGCAGTAGAAATGAAATCTCTAAGACGAATGTATGAAAAAAAATCTGTATATGATAGAGTATCAAATGCAAATATAAAAAGTGAATGCGGTGCAAACGAAAGTGTTAATAACATAATCATGAAAGGGTCGAGATGGTTTGGACATGGCAAGAATGAATAAAGACAGAATGGTGAAGAAGGTATATGTAAACGACGTGAACGAAGCTAGAAATAGAGGAAGGCCGAGGAAAAGGTGGCAAAATCAAATCAATCAAATATTAAATGTCGATCACGCGAGGAGTCTAAGCAATCGACGTGCGTGCGTAACAAAATGTATGAATGTAGAGGAATCGAAAGAAGTATGTCAGGACAGAACAGTGTGGCGGTCCATTTTTTCTGCCACCCCTCCGGGGAGATGGCGTGATGGTTAGTTCGTTAGTTAGTTTAAGTTATGTAAAAACAAAGTATTCGAATGATCTTGTAATAATATTATAGTTCAATTTTGCATCTCAAAATAGCGGAGAATACGTTTTCCCCAATAATTTAAATATATTTTTTGTCAATAAAAATAACGATTGTGATATATAATATTTATGGCTAGTTGTCTGTGTACACGTCATAATTTAAGCTTAATTATATAAAATACCCTCTTGATTACATAAAGTTATTTATAAAAATTAAATTTATTTTTAATTAAACCTTTTTCCCATCACGCCTAAATCGGTGCGCACACAAAGGAGGCTTTCATTAAAATTTCCTTACGCTTCGTTGGAAAACTTAATGAAAACTTAAAAGTGGTTACCAGAACCTGACTCTAATACAAAACGAAGAAAGGTGCTAAACACTTACCTTAAAAGCGGTAACTGGATCAGTCTTGTGTTTTTCGTTCTGAAATGAAAAATACTGTAAATTTCATGATGTAAGTAAAGTTCTGAATATTTGACTTATGAAACTCTTTCGGGACATTTAATTAAACTTGTTTATTGTTTCTTGAATAAAGTTGTAAAACTTCATATAAAATAATTAATACGAATGAAAAATATTTTAAACGGGAATGACATGTTTAACCTTTCTGAGGCATATGGTAGACATTTCACCATCATCATCAGCCGTCTGTCATCCACTGCTGAACGTAGGCCTCTCCCAAAGTACGCCACCGCCCCCTATCCATTGCCGCTCCCATCCATCCATGCTCAGCAATTCTCTTCAGATCGTTGGTCCAGCGGGCAGGGGGGCGTCCAACTCTGTGGAATCCTGTACGCGGTCTCCGCTCCAGAAACCGTCTCCCCCATCGGCCGTCGGTTCTCCGACAGATATGGCGAGCCCATCGCCGCTTCAATGGTAGACACTTGATATTGGAAAACTTTGACTTATAAATTTTGCATTTGTAAGTATAAATTCCCAAGAAAAATAATCTATGAATTACTTTCTTAAAATAAGTTAGTGATGACTTAATCATCGCGTATATTTTTTTAGAATAATTCAAAACTCTCAACATCAACAAAAAACTATCTTCTATAATTCAACATCAAACAGCACAAACGTATTTTGATATAAATAGTTAGTCTTTCAATTTGTATCTTTAGTTGGTTGTAACACCTGATGATGCCAACATTGGTTGGCGAAACATCTATAACTAACAATCTCGCTGTCTTCCAAAGGGGTTGACAGAAATAATGCATCGGTACACTGTTCTTTATTGACAAACTTATCTTGTTCCTTCACATCCATACATTGTGTCATGCATATACGTCGGCTTCTTCAACTCTTCTTCTTCAACTGTTGTGACAAATAATTCGAAATGGTGATATCATAGCAGTGTTTTAAATTTTAACATAATAATAACTGTTAATATAATAATTTTGTTTGAAGTTACAAGAATTTTAATTACAAATAAGTTTAAATCAACTTGTACTATTTAAAATCTAGAAACACATACGAGTATGTTGGGCGTCAGTCTTTGTGATAAAATTAGAAATGAAGAGATAAGAAGTCGAAAAATGATTATCGACAATGAAGAAAAAATGTACGTATAGTTAAAATCCACTTCTTCTGTTAGATGATGGCAGCGAGTTGCTGAAACCGGTCGCAGACATAAACATTAGTGAATTTTAACTTTTATTTATTTATTTATTTATTTATTGATCATTTACCAAGTACATGGTTTTAATACCTCCCAACTGGGGTAACCCGTTCTAGGGAGGCATTCCTAGTACTCTATATAATTTCAATATATAATATAATTTACAAATTTAGGGAGCAGTTAAAGGAAGCAACACATATCCTAAAGTGTATAACATAAAATTAATTGACTTATATATTATATAACACTATTTAAACACTATATTGTCTTATATAACACTATTTAAACTATTTACTTATTTTTAAAAATTATACTACATTCAAGCCGCCCTTTTTTTAATGTCTCCGTAGTTACATGTTTTTTGTAATTGTGCATTGTCATTTTTGTGGGTCGTTTATAGTTTTGTTAATTATGTTATAGAGTTTGGGTCCAAGATAGTAGAAATGTCTTTGCGCATAAGAAGTTTTAGTTTTTGGTACAAAATGGTTATGTTTGTTGCGTGTGTTGTACGTTTGTTGTGCTTTTAAGTGTCTGTCGGTGTCCTTGTGGTAGTGCACGACTAAATTTCTTATATATAGTTGTATTATGTCCGGTACTTGAAATTCATTGTAAAGTTGGTCTGAGGGGAATCGATATGGTTTTTTGTTGATGACTCTAATTATTGTCTTTTGGGCTACAATGACTGGGTTTAATGTAGTCATTGTAGTTCCTCCCCATCCTATTAAACCGTAGTTTAGGATGGATTGGACGAATGCATAATATACTGTTTTAAGTGTGGTTAACGGTAATATATTTCTAATATTTTTAAAAGTGTAAATAAGGCTTCTAATTCTCTTGGAGACAGCTTCAATTTGATATGTCCATCTAAGATGATCGTCTAAATGTATTCCTAAGTATTTGGTAGAAGTAACTTTAGTCAGCGGCAGGCAATTGCAGTTACTATTATTACATGTATGTATAATGAGATTATTTTTTCCTAATGGTTGTCGTCTATTGTCAATAGTTGAAGTTAAATAAGTCGTTTTGTTTGTATTTAAAGTCAAACGATTATTGTCCAGCCAGTATTTCACAAGTTTGAGTCCTTTGTTTGCCTTCCTAAATGCTTCTTCCCAGGTGTTCGCCTCGAACTGGAGTACCGTGTCGTCTGCAAATACGGTCGTTTCCCCTCCAGTTACAAGTCTGCACAGCGGATCTATGTAAATGAGGAACAGCAATGGGCCGAGTGTGCTACCTTGAGGCACACCGAAGGTAACTGGTTGAGTATCGCTAAGGAGCATTCCAAGTTTTACGGATTGAACTCGTCCAGATAAATAGCTTCTGAACCATTCGAGGGGTCCATCACTGATTCCAATGTCTGAAAGTTTTTTTATGAGGATTTTGTGGGAAACTGTATCGAAAGCCTTTGCCATGTCAAGGAAAATTGATATACAGCATTTTTTGTTATCTGTATTTTTTGCAATTAATTCAGTGATTTTTACTATAGCGTCTTGCGTTCCTCTATTTTGTCGGAATCCATACTGGTTAATCGACAACAATTCATTTTTTTCTATAAAATTTACCAGCTGTTTTTTTATGATTTTTTCTATAATTTTGCTTATTACATTTAGGAGAGAGATTGGCCTGTAGTTGGAAGGGTCGTCTTTTTCTTTGCATTTATGGATTGGAATTATGTTTGCAGTTTTACAGTGATCCGGAAAGGTATTGGAGGTGATACTGCAATTAATGATGTGTGCAAGAGGGGTAGCTACTTCTTCTTTGATGTATTTTAATGTCTTTGTGTTGAGTCCGTCTGGTCCAGAAGCGCATTTATTTTTTAAAGAATTGGTCGTCTTTATGATTTCTGTGGCATCGATGCTGGTGAATTTAAATTTATTTTCAGTCAGGAGTTTTGATGAATAGTTTTGGGCAAGTGTTTCTTCATTGGTATTTAAGGCCTTCGTGAGATCCTGTGCTAAATTTTTCCCCACATTTGCGAAAAAGTTATTTAGTTGGTTGGCGATTTGTTTCGGGTCTGTGATATTTTGGTGGTTGTCCTTAATTTCTACAATATCTGTGAGATTTTTTTTGTTTATATTGTTAATTTCCTTGATGGAGTTCCAAATAGCCTTAGGATCGCATCTATTTGTCTCTATTTTGTTTTTATAATATAGTTCTTTGGTTTCCTTAATAAGTTTAGTACATATGTTTCTATATCTTTTGTAGTATTTCTGTAGATCTATATTATTTTTAAATAGTTTGGCTTGCTTGTGTAGTTTGTCCTGTTTGTGGATACAACGTATTATACTTAAACTTATCCATGGTTTAATTTTCTTTATTCTATGTGTTATTGTTGTTATTTCTGAGCATTTAGTAATATTAGAGTTTATAATATGATTGAATAGGTCTAGAGCTTTATTTGAATCACTAATTGCCTTCACTTCTTCCCAGGTCTCTGAATTTAGCAACTGTTTTAGGGTGCATAAGTCTGTTTTCGTGTATGTTGTTTGTTTTTTTAGTCGGTTTATTTTCCCCAGTTATTTGTATAAAAGTGCTATAGTGGTCAGTAATTGTCGTCTCGATCACAGCTGCTATAATATTACTCTTAGTTTTTATAAAAATATGGTCTATACATGATGCAGATTTATCTGAGATTCTAGTGGGGATGTTGATTGCAGATTGGAATCCATATTGTGCTAGAAGACATTCATACTCGTCTGCCTGCTGGTGTCTTTCTCCAATTGTATTTATATTAATGTCTCCTGCTATGATGGTGTGTTGCACTGGTTTACATTTTTCAAGAATATTGTTAAGTGAATCTAGAAATGGTCTAACGTTTGAGTTTGATGGGGTCCTGTATATGGCGAAGAGTTGTACAGTGTTATTATAGCAAATTATATTTAAGCAGTTGGCGTCCGTAACCACTTCTTCCAAAAATTCTGCTTGCAAATAGTCTTTTGTATAAACAATGACTCCGTCCGATCGATTTTGGTGGCGTTCTGTTTTTCCTACTTTATAGCCATCAATAGTTGGAGCACAGAGTATATCCCGGGTCCAGCATTCCGTGAGCACTATTATATCAATAACTGTATTTAATTGTGAGAGTAGTATGACTAAATTGTCAAGGTTTCTGTTTACACTTCTAATATTAACATTTAATAATTTTAACGTGCATTGTTTCGATGTATAATTTACTAGATTGTGGGAATAACTTATTTTTAATATCCGTTTTTTTTTAATTTTCATT